>JALRMF010000729.1:0-13684 GCA_026120015.1 Dendrostoma leiphaemia
AGCTGTTTATAATCTACATATAATCTAAGTTTGCTATTTTTTTTAAATATAAATAAGATTAAATATCTTGCTAGCGAGTATAATAGTTAAATATAACCTTTTAGTAAGTTTCTATTAAAGTAGTCTTTAAGTGCCTTAAGTTATTCTTTGTTAAGTTTATAGATTTTATAAAATTTCAGCATTGTCTCTTTCTTAAGGGATATCTTGTAATCTTATTAACTATATTTAGAGATTTTTATATTATTATTAAATATTTCTTTAAATACTTTTTAAAAACTGTAGTATTTCGTTAGTATGCTAAATAGTTTAATATTTATATTTATTGCCTTGCTATAGATAAGATATAAAATATATTATTAAGCGCTATATTGTTTATATTTAGGTTTTAGTGCTATGTTTATAGCGTTATAGCTTATTCTGCTTTTTCCTAGTTTTAATTCTTTAGTTTGTTGCAAGCTGCAATTTTATTATTATAAAGAGTCGTTCCTTTTATCGTTAACTTATTACTGCTTTAAAAAGATTTATATTTTTATAATTAGTTTCCATTCCTTTATATTCTTAATCTATTAATAGCTTAAGACTTTATTATGCCTATTATTTACTAAATTCTTCCCTATTTATTTAAGCTCTCTAGCTTGTCTTTTTATAAAAGTATTATTAAATTTATTTAAGTGCTTATTCCTTAAGTTATGCTTAGTAACTAAATTTCTTCCTTTGCCTTTGATTGCAACCAATCTTCTAGATATAGCTTATTTCTAAGAGATTTAGCTAATAGTTTAATTAATTTAAGGATTTTTAGCTCTTAGCCAAAAAAGTCCTAAGATTAGCTTATATTATGCTATATCTATAATATTAAAGGATATAGTTATAACTTATCTTTAGATTAAGATTAAAAGATAATTAGTCTCTATATTAATTATATCTTATCTATAGGTTACTGCTTATCCTTCTACAATGCTAAGTTAGTACGGTTTTTCCTTTTGTTTCTATGTGATTTAGTTTCTATTAATAATATTTAAAGATATAAAGTTTCTTTAAGCGCCATTGTCTAATAATACGCTATAGTTTTTTCCATTAATCTTTGCTTTAAGAATAATATATACATAATTAGCATTGTTTATTGCACACAAAGACTATAAGGGTCCTAATCATTTATTATTTCTTATAAGCAATCTTGTTCTTTTGGGTGCTGTTTGCTAATATATTCTAGCAAATTTCATAAAGGCTGACTGCCTTTTCGTTGATGCTAATTACAGGTCTTTTATTTTATATAAATTATATAGCTAATAGTAATATATTGCTCTTATATAATCTTTTTATTAACATATACTTTTAAGCAATCTTTAGGTAGGCTAACGTATGCGTTATAATATCATTTATTAAAAGCTTTACAAAGTTATAGCTATGATTCTTTAACTGCTTAAATAATTTAGTTAAATTCTTATATTAGAAACCATTTATGTTTAGCTTTATTAGTAAAGTATATTTTGCAGCTATGGTATATATAGGAGATTTATCTAAGTTTATAGTAGTTTTTATAAAAAAGGCTGATTTGTAAGTCTTTATATTTCATTACTATTGCCTTTTGCAAAAACATATAGGTAAAGAGTTCTTATAAGCTGATTTTATATACAAAGTGTTTAACTTTAGTGCCTTTTATAATACATTTTTAGTTTAATATAGCAGGTTTTAATAAGTTATTTAGTTAATAGTCTTATTTTATAAGCTATTGCATAATAGTCTTACTTTCCTCTTATTATTTAATTGCATATAAGAATATTAGGTTATTAAAGTTATTGTTTATTTCTTTAAAAGCATAGTTAAGTAGGTTTAAAGAATAATCTAAGTCATTATCTTAAATAACAGTGTTATAAAGTGGTTTGCGTCTTTTTATAGCTAATTATTATAACTTTTTAGGCTTCTAGGGAAACTATCCTGCGAATTCTTTTGCTAAAAAGTATAATATGCAGCTATTATCGTAATAAAAAGCCTAGTAAAGAGTTTTATAGTTAACAAAGTTTGTTACTTATTCTAAAAGAGGTAGATTTTAAAGACGTTATTCCAGTTTAGGTAATTTTTTAAATTGTCGTATCTCAATACAAAAATATATATCATTAATAAAGTATACTTTTCTAAGTACATTAAGGTATCGCTATCTCCTAGGGATAAATTTCCATAGCTTTTTTAATTAGCGGCATTTTTATACAAAATGTCCTTCTTTGCTATAGTTAAAGCATTTGCTTAATAGCTTTCTATTAGCGGCTCCTAATTCCATAAAGCCTAAGTATATTATTTTGCTAATAGCTATGCTATTGTTAGATTATCATTATAGTTAATAATGCTTACTAGTGTTAGCTTATAGGCAAAACTTCTATAATATGCCGTTGCCTTTCTTATTGCATTTCTATCGTTATTTATATAAACAATTATTAATTTATATAGCTATAGCAATATACTAAGCAAATCCTTTAAGTTGGTCTTATTTAAATAGCTCGTCTTTAATTTTATCCTTTAGTCCTTTATAAAACTAAAACATTATTAGCTCATCCTTTTATTCTAAATATACTAAAATTTAATAAAAACTAATAGCATATTCTAAGGCTAACTTAGTCTATCGTAGCTTATAAAGTTATCGTTCTACAGTATACTTTTTATTAAAGTTACTAAAAGTTTCCTTAAAAAGTTTTTTATAGTTTTTATAACTGCTAAAAGCTTTTATAATCGTATTATTCTAATCCTAATCATTGTTCTCTAAGTAGTCCCTTAAGGTTAGTTTAAACCATTTAGCGGCGTTTCCTTTAAGGCAAGTGCTAAAAAAGAAGATTCTTTCTTTATTTTTAGTAAACTAATTAGCGTTATGCTTAAAGTAAGCGCGATTATAAGTAAAAAAGCCTTAGAAGATTTCTTTAATACTGTTGTAAAGTCTTGGTTTATTTATTTTATAAGATTTGCTTTTTTAAATAGCCTAAAGGCGGGCGATTTCCTAACTAAGGTAGCTAACCTGCTTAATTATCTAAGCTATAATAAGATTATTATTGTTTTTAATATTAGATAAGGTAAAAGTTTAGGAAGCTATTATATCTTTGTATTATTTAGTTAGTATATACTAAGCCGTTTTAGATAAAAGTTGTTAAAATATAATAATTACTGCTAGGTCCTATAGGTTCCTAGAGTGCCAAAAGGTTTATGTCAGCAAAGACGATTGAAAATATATATTAATCATAGTATAAAAACACTAGTGTTTTATATTTAGTAAATAATTACTAGCAATAAAGCTACTTAAAATTAAATACTTAAATTAACAACTAAAAAGCTATCTATTAAATTTATCTAATAGTAGAAAATATATCTAAAGATATATCTAGCTCTTTAGTCCTAGATAGTTAGATTATAGTTATAATCCTTTGATAATTAGATTATAATTATAATCTACTAATAGTTAGATTATAGTTATAATCCAATAATCTATTGTGCAAAACCCTAACCCTTGTTTGTCTTATTATTAACGTAAGCAATGTGCAGAAATCGCTGTATAAGCAGAGTACAAAGGTTGCAGCGGTGGGGGTTTCTTTTCCTGCAGCTCTTTCTATATGCTAATCTGTTTCAACCGTCGTGGGTTATAACAAGTACTTATTTAATATGCTAAATATATTCTTTTATAATTTAAGAGTAGATTAAGATATTATTAAGGTATATAATAATAAAAATATTTAAATGTATAGGTTTATAGCTAGAAGGAAGGACCGGGCCTACGTTTGTCCAACTGGAGGACCGGTCCGCTGCGGACCGGCGCTAGCCGGCTACGGCTAATGCGGAACAAAGGGGGACATAAGCTACCTTCCATAGCCTCGTCCCCCAATGTAAATAGCCTCCCTTCCTTTTAACAACCATTAATTACAAATCAACTGCATAATTAATAAATACACAATTTTACTAAGTAAAACTTTACTATTACTAATTAATAGTTAAATTAGTTAACTATAAACAGTAAGATAAAAGAAATAGTTTACCTCTAAAGCAGTCCGCTAACAACACGTACGTTAAGATTTTGTGAGAAAAAGTACTATGCTAATCTTTATAACCAGCTTTTATTTATACATTATGCTTGCTAAGCATTCTTAACGTAGAATAATATTGCAAACAGTTTTATAACCCCTTTAACAACTATACTTAACAATATATATATTATTACCTTTGTTAAACTTTGAGAACTAGTCTTTTCTGCAATAATAACAACTCTCCCAAATCTTACAATCTTTCCCTATTGCATAGTTAAAATACATTTGCTAAAACTCAAAAGATTATACTTTATTACCCTAGCAACCACCCTGCCATTCACCCCGCCATTCACCCATTTACACAAAAAACCCCTTTAAAAGCAAATAAAATACACAAGCTAAGTTTTTCTAGCATTGCTCTCTTTTGCATAGTTTTGTTTTATACTCTTTGGCAATAGTCTACTAATATACTAAACCCCTTTTTAATTAACTAATAATCTTCTTTATCTCTTTATATAATTGTTAATAATAGCAAATAATAAAAAGTTTATCTAAAGATTGGTTTCTGCCCTTAGCAACTTTATATATAAAAACCTTATAAAAGAAAGCCGAGTTAATAGGACTAATTAGTCCGTTGTTAACCTAACCCTTTAGTTTGCCCCTTTTATAATAAACTTAATTAATACATACTTAATAACCTTAGTTATAAAAGCAATATATAATTATATTACTAAGAAGCTTTATAATAATAACCTTCTCTATGCCTTTTAAGAGAAATTTAACAAGTAGACTAAAAAAATATTTAATATAGTTAACTAAAGTTTCCATTATAAGTTAAAGAAACTTCTTTGCAAATAAAAAGTTTACATTAAAAAGAAAAAGGGTAAGATAAAATAATAGTTTATAGCCCTTTTTGCAATAGAAAACCTACCCCTTTAAGATAAAAAGAAGCTTAAGGCAATTACCTTTAAGCCTAGCACTTATTTACTATTACAATTATTTAAGGCAGTAAAAGCCCCTTTAACAAAGTTTGTTAAAAAGGCAATAAAATTATAATAACAACCTTTTCTCCTATTAAACCAACTTTTCTTTTCTCTTTTTTAATTAGATTAATCTACTCTTTAAACTTATAAACACTTTTCTTAATTATAATAGCCTTCTTATTTTAATTAGATAACTATATTATTACTTATATAAAAGAGAGAGAATATTAAAGGATATAATAAACTAGCATATTAACATAGATCTTTTAACCTGCTTAAAAAACTTATTTATATATATATACAATAGGATTAATTATACCTAGCAACAAACACACCCCTACTTTAAACCCCTCTTTTAAAATATAACTTATATAAAACTCTCCCCTTTTATTCTACTAGGAATAACTTAATTAACCTTAACTTATCTTTTTTATTTATAAAAATATAAGATTATAAGAAAGCGTATATAGGTAAACTATATAATCTATTAAATAATAAAGTGCAGATTTTCTTTAGCATCTATTAGCACACAAACATTGCCGCTAAGCAATTCTATGCTATGTTTTCTTATATCCTTATAAGTTAGGCTAAAATCTACTATATTTATTATATTAAGTAGTAAAATAGCTTTATAATAGTATATTAAAAGATTAAAAAGCACTTTAATATAAAGGTAAACTATTATTATTACTATATTAATTAAACCTTTATAATGTTTATTAAAATAAGGCTACAGCTACCTGAAAAGAGCTTTTACAAAGTGCTTTAAGCTTTGTTTAATAAGCTACAGCTGTGCCAACGCGCCTTTAGCTTTAATTTTAAGGGTAAAAAAGCCCTAAGGACCATAGTAATCTAAGTATGCTGCAGGGTATATAAACTTAAGCACGCTTTTTTCAAGCTAGCAGAAAAGTGTAAGGAATTATTTTCAAACCTATGTTCGTCGATTAAAACTTACCTTAATTATTTTCCTCTCTATTAAATAATTGCCGATAAACTAGATAAAGAGCCTTACGATTAGTATTATTTAAACTATTATTACAATAATAACCGCAGCCAAGGCTTCTTTTGTAGTAGAGGAGGCTTTTGTCTGCGTAGTGGCTACTATAGCGGCGGCTGTAGCAACGGCCGCAACTTTAACAACTATAACTACAGCAACCGCGGTTAGAGTAATTATCGTAGTAATTAAAAAAAGAAGTATTACGTTTATAGCAAAAAAGATTACTGGTTAACTAAACACTTAGATAATAAACGCTATTGGGCAAAAGACTAATATATTGCTTAGTGTAAGTTTATAAGCACATTAGCAGATAAGTTTATAGTCTTTTTAGCGGATTATAAAGAATATAACCTTAACTAGCAATGGTTATAAAGTAATAATAATTATAAAAATTTTGGTAAAAATAATAAAAACGGCGCTGCTATTACCTAATACCTTATAAACCAAACGTTTCTATATTATATAATAGGTAATAATGCCTTTAGCCTCTCTAAGGCAAATATTTTAGCTATATAGTTCCTTATTAAGGACTGCTATTTTAAACTTTATTTTTAAAGCGTTTTTTTTAATATAAATGTTGCAAAAATATTAACTGCTAGCAAAAAACAATGCATAACCCTCTAGCGTAAAAATCTATCTCTTTAGATTAATAAGGCGGCCGCTAGCTAAGCTTTTATTAAATTTAATAAGAGATTAATAATAACGTTAATTGGCATTATTTCTTTTTATACACTTATTAGGAGAATTATTTTCTACGTTCTTAAAACCTTTATATCTTTTTTTCTCTGCCTTACTAATATAGATTGTTTAAAAATATATTTTAACAATATTATAAATAAGTTAATTAAAAGCAACAAGGCTTTTTTAGTAGTCTGCAAATAAAGCTATCTATAGTTCTTTTTAAGCAAAATGGAATAAGCAAAAGCTTTTCTCTTAAAAGCTGAGTTACAATGGCTTTATCATTGTTTTAGCTACCTAGCAATAAGTTAGCTACATTAAATGCTAACAAAGGTAGGGCATAATAATGTTAACAAAAAGGCATTGCGATTAATTAAAAAGTTTTGCTACTACTGCTAAATAAATAGCTCAACGCCACAATAATTCAAGTTTACATTATATAACAACTATAATTTCAATTATAAGATCCTAGTTAACGTAATGTATTTAAACGGCTGTTTTATTCTTTATGTTGTTAATGCCTCTATAGCTTTTTAAGGCGCACGTTTTCTTTTGTTTATATTAGCTAAAGTTATATAAAAAGCCTTATACTAACTTTAGATTAATATCTACTAAGGCCCGCTGAACATTATTATACACAACGCTAACATAAACTTTGCTTTAATAAAGTTTAGAAACAAGGCTAGGCTAATGGGGGTTACGTATAAATAAGTGCCTATAAAGGCATATTAGTTAATAGGTAAATTAGAGAGATATTATAGCTTTTTTCGCTAAGCATTTAAAATTTTATACGCTAAACTAGCTAACACTATATCTAATAATATTATTTTGCAAATAGCCGTTAAGGCTGTTAATAATATAGCAGGATTTAACGGCTTAGTGCCTATACTTTTAGTCTTTAGCGCCTACCTTTAAATTATAATAAACTCTCTTCTATTGCTTTTAACCCTTAAGCAGGCAAAAGTTATTTAGAAAGCTATAAGGGCTTTTTGCAAAGTATTGGCTAAGCGCTAAGTAAGTAATGTCTTTAATATTAGAAATGGTCCTATAATAGACGCAATACTGTCTCTTTCCTTAAGAAGTGAAGTATATATGTAGCAAGAGAAGAAAGGATAGTAAGGCCTTTATAAAATTATAGCTATTAATAATTATAATATTATTTTAAACATGGTTAACAAACTTATTGTCTTTTAATCTACCCTTTTTTAATTGTATTATTAAAACTATATAAACCTTAACCTTTCTCCCTCCCTTTAGAACAAAGATAACAAAGCTATTAATAATAACGCTAAGGCTGCCGCTAATAAAAAAACAGCGCCTATGCCGCTTTAGCTATATAAGCAAGGATGGCTATTAGGCTTTAAGAATAAATTAAAAGAGAAGATTGCTATTTATATTACTATTGCTGCCTATATTATGAAAAAGAAGGAAGGTGATTATAAATTAGCTATTAAGCTATAGAATAATAGCGTTATCATAGCGCTGGGACTCTTGTTTAAAGAGTTTGACATATGTAAGGTAGAAAACCTTATTAGCTAGGGCGTTTTTAGCTTTAAGTAATATAACAAGGCTAAGCATAGCAGCTACTATATATTTAAATCTTATATCGTTTGGGAAGTTAAAGGCAAGACCTTTAAGCCCTATAAAAAGTTTCGCCTTATTATCTAAGGCTATAATAATATAGCTAAAAAAGCCATTTTTATGCAATTGCCTATAATTTAGCGTGCAAGCCAATGTTTACTTTTTGCCTTAGCACCCTTATTTCTAAGTTAAAAAATAATGCTCTTACTTTATAATATTATATAAGCCTACCCATAATTATAAATAAAATTGTTTTATATTATTTTAGCTGCTATTTCAATTAAACTAAAATATAAATATCTTACTAAAACAATTATTTAGGTAATTAAACCATTATATAGCATTGCTAAAGCAGAAGTACATTAATTTGCAACGTATTAAAGCTATTACCGAGAAAAGCTGGGCATAAAGACGTTAACCTACAACCTATATTTTTTAATTATAAAGGGGCCACTATCGTTGTTTAATTTGGTAAATATGCAGACGAATAATACTTTAATCTTAGCAACGACTTTTTTTGCAGCTGCTAAAGATAAAAAGCTAAAGAAGGCCAAGTTTTAGATAAAACCTAAAACATTGCTAATAGCAAAAATACCTTTTAAATTTAATAGCGCTAAATTATTATTTAACAGCAATAATCTTCTTTTACAATAAAAGGGTTAAAGTATAAAGATTATTATTATTAATGCTAAGTCTTTAGATTGCGCTTAATGTTACTTAGAATAAAAAGTCTAAGGTGCTTATATTGCTTTAATCTATTAACCAAAGGCAGCATTTAACTTTTTTACTGCTGCCTAGACTTTAAACTCTAATAAAGCTAAGTATGCTATGTTAAATAAGCGCTTTGCTTAATAAGCAAGCAACCTTTAATAAAGCTTATGGTATATGCTTCTTAACCTTTTAATTGCTAAACTTTTTATATTTATAAACGGCTCATTTGCAAATAATAAAGATTTAAGCTTTTAGATTGGATTTATATTTGTTTTTGCAAACGAGGTTATTTATATAGATAATTAATTTACAATTCAAAGCAACCTTATCTATTAAAGCTTTACTAAGTATAAAAGAGTTACTTAGAGCATTTTAGCGTCAGAGATCTATAGCATAGTTAATAGTTTTAACATTAAACTAGCAATTACAACGATGATTTAACTAATTATAAACTAACTTAGTTTTTTATCTATTTCCTTTATTATATATATAGATTTATATTTATTGTATAAATGCCTTATTAAGCTTGATATAACAAAAGAGAAGCGTTTGATAATTAATATAATAGCACTTTATTAATTATACAAACAGCGAGAGATCTTAAAAATCAAATAGATTAATAAAGACGATAACCTGGCTGACGCTATAACCAAAGCATCGCTTAATTAAGCTTTGAAACGGCTTATTAACAATAATCAACTAGCTATATAAATGGAAAGATTTGTAGAAAGAGCTACAAATTAAAGAGATAAAAGGAGGAAAGGGAAGGAGGATAGAAAGAAGAAGCGTATACGTATACGGCTAACCTTATTAGGCAAATAATTGTCTATTTAAACATTTTTATATAATAGTAAAAGAAAGTATATAATTATATAGCTAGCAAAAGAAAAAAACTGCTAGTATAGGTTTATAGCTAAAAGAAAAGACTAAGCTTATGTTTATCTAACTAAAAGACTAGTCTGCTGCGGACTAGCGCTAGCCAGCTATGGCTAGTGCGGAACAAAGGGGGACATAAGCTACCTTCCGTGGCCTTGTCCCCTAATGTAAATAGCCTTTCTTTCTTTCAACAACCACCAACTATAAATCAACTATATAACCAATAAGTGCACAATTCCACCAAGTGAGACCCTACCATTAAAATGTTTTTATAAAATATAATTGATTATTTCTTAAAAAAAATGCTAGTATATTAGTAAGTTTAAAAAGCATAATAAAGTATTTAAAATATTTATATTAGGTTTTAAAAGCTGTCTTTTATTCTTTTTTTTTTTTTAAATAAGGTTATATGCTCTTTTAAGGTTAAGTGTTGTAAACTATTATGCATTTTAAAGTTAGTTTCTAAGTTTTTTAATAAAGGGTAAAAAGTATTAATTTTTAATAGTAATATTGTTAAGCTGTCTATAATCTATGTATAATTTAAGTTTACTATTCTTTTTAAATATAAATAAAATTAGGTATTTTGCTAGCAAGTATAATAATTAAATATAATCTTTTAATAGGTTTTTATTAAGATAGTCTCTAAGTGCCTTAAGTTATTCTTTGTTAAGTCTATAGATTTTGTGAAATTTCAGTGTTGTTTCTTTCTTAAGAGGTATCTTATAATCTTATTAACTATGTTTAAAGATTTTTATATTATTATTAAGTGTTTTTTTAAACACTTTTTAAAAGCTATAGTATTTTATTAGTATGCTAAGTAGTCTAATATCTATATTTATTACCTTGTTATAAATAAAGCATAAAATGTATTATTAAGCGCTATATTGTTTATATTTAAGTCTTAATGCTATATTTATAATATTATAGCTTATTCTGCTTTTTCCTAGTTTTAATCTTTTAGTCTATTGCAAGCCGCAATTTTATTATTATAAAAAGTTATTTCTTTTATTATTGACTTATTGCTGCTTTAAGAAGGTTTATATCTTTTTAATTAGTTTTTATTCCTTTATATTCCTAATTTATCAATAGCTTAAAACCTTATTATACCTATTGTTTACTAAATTCTTCCCTATCTATCTAAGCTCTTTAACTTATTCTTTTATAAAAATATTATTAAATTTATTTAAGTGTTTATTTTTTAAGTTATGCTTAGTAATTAAATTTCTTTTTTTGCCTTTAATTATAATTAATCTTTTAAGTACAGCTTATTTCCAAAAAATCTAGCTAATAATCTAATTAATTTAAAGATTTTTAGCTCTTAGCTAAAGAAATCCTAAGATTAGCTTATATTGTGCTATATTTATAATATTAAAAGATACAATTATAACTCATCCTTAAATTAAAACTAAAAAATAATTAGTCTCTATATTAATTACACTTTATTTATAAGTCACTGCTTATCCTTCTATAATACTAAGTTAATAAAGTTCTTTCTTTTATTTCCATATAATTTAGTCTTTATTAATAATATCTAAAAATATAAAGTTTCCCTAAGCGCCACTATCTAACAATACGCTATAGTTTCTTTTATTAATCTTTACTTTAAAGATAATATATGCATAATTAACATTATTCATTGCATATAGAAACTATAGGAGTTCTAATCGTCTATTATCCCTTACAAACAATCTTATTCTTTTAAGTGTTATTTGCTAATATATTTTAGCAAATCCCATAAAAGCTAACTGTCTTTTTATTAATGCTAATTATAAGTCTTTTATTTTATATAAATTATACAGCTAATAATAGTGCATTACTTTTATATAATTTTTTTATTAACATATATTTTTAAGTAATCTTTAGGTAAGCTAACGTATGCATTATAATATTATCTATTAAAAACTTCACAAAATTATAGCTATAATTCGTTAACTGCTTAGATAATTTAATCAAATTCTTATGCTAAAAATCATTTATATTTAGCTTTGTTAGTAAAGTATATTTCGCAGCTATAGTATATATAAAAGATCTATCTAAATTTATAATAGTTTTTGTAAAAAAAGCTAATTTATAAGTCTTTATATTTTATTACTATTGCCTTTTACAAAAGCATACAAATAAAGAGTTCCTATAAGCTAATTTTATATATAAAGTATTCAACCTTAGTGCCTTTTATAATGCATCTTTAGTCTAATATAACAAATTCTAATAAGTTATCTAATTAATAGTCTTATTCCATAAGCTATTATATAATAATCTTATTTTCCTCTTATTATTCAGTTGCATATAAAAGTATTAAATTGTCAAAATTATTATTTATTTCTTTAAAAGCATAATTAAATAAGTTTAAAAAACAATCTAAGTCGCTGTCTCAAATAACAATATTATAGAGTAGTTTGCATCTTTCCATAGCTAATTATTATAACTTCCTAGGCTTTTAAAAAAACCATTCTGCAGATTCCTTTGCTAAAAAATATAATATGCAGCTATTATTATAATAAAAAGCTTAATAAAGGGTTTTGTAATTAACAGAGTCTATTACTTATTTTAAAAAAAATAGGTTTTAAGAATATTATTCTAGTCTAGGTAATTTTTTAAGTTATTATATCTTAGTATAAAAGTATATATTATTAATAAAGTATACTTTTCTAAATATATTAAATTATTGCTATCTCTTAAAGATAAGTTTTTATAGCTTTTTTAATTAACAGCATTTTTATGCAAAATATTCTTTCTTGCCGCAGTTAAAGCATTTGCTTAGTAGCTTTTTATTAGCGGCTCTTAATTTTATAAAGCCTAAGTATATTATTCTGCTAATAGCTATACTATTATTAGATTATTATTATAATTAATAATGCTTGTTAATATTAGCTTATAAGCAAAACTTTTATAATGCGCCGTTGCTTTTTTTATTACATTTTTATTATTATTTATACAAATAATTATTAATTTATACAACTATAGCAACATATTAAGCAAATCCTTCAAATTAGTCTTATTTAAATAGCTCATCTTTAACTTTGTCCTTTAGTCCTTCGTAAAACTAAAACATTATCAGCTTATCCTTTTATCCTAAATATGCTAAAACTTAACAAAAACTAATAGCGTATTCTAAAGCTAACTTAGTTTATCATAACTTATAAAGTTATTATTCTACAATATACTTTTTATTAAAGTCACTAAAAGTTTCCCTAAAAAGTTTCTTATAGTTTTTATAGCTGCTAAAAGCTTCTATAATTATATCATCCCAATCCTAATTATTATTCTCTAAGTAATCCCTTAAAGTTAATTTAAACCATTTAGCAGCGTCTCCTTTAAAGCAAATGCCAAAGAAGAGAATTCTTTCTTTATTCCTAATAAACTAATTAGCATTATACTTAAAATAAGCGCAACTATAAGTAAAAAAGCCCTAAAGAGTTCCTTTAGTGCCATTATAAAGTCCTAGTTTATTTATCTTATAAGATTTGCTTTTTTAAATAGCCTAAAGGCAAGCGATTTCCTAACTAAGGTAACTAACCTACTTAATCATCTAAGCTATAATAAAATTACTATTGTTTCCAACATTAAATAAAGTAAGAGTCTAGGAAGCCATTATATCTTTATATTATTTAGTCAATATATACTAAGCTATTCTAAACAAAAGTCATTAAAATATAATAATCACTGCTAGGTTTTATAGGTTTTTAAAGTGCCAAAGGGTTTATATTAATAAAAATAGTTAAAAGAATATACTAATTATAATACAAAAATACTATTATTCTATATTTAGCAAATAATTACTAATAATAAAGCTACTCAAAGGTAAATACTTAGATTAACAATTAAAAAGCTATCTACTAAGTCTATCTAATAATAGGAAA
>JALRMF010000072.1:0-175681 GCA_026120015.1 Dendrostoma leiphaemia
TATATAAAGCACTTAAAATATGTTTTTTTTCTGCTTTTAGCGTAGTTATATATTTTATATATTAATATATTAAAGTATAGTATTAATTTTAGTGCTTTTTTAAATAATTAATCTAATAGTTTATAGGTTATTATTATATATTTTCTAAGTATTACCCTTTAAATTTAGCTTGATTTTTTTAAAAAAGCGTTGTAAAGATATAATTTCTTTAACAGTATACTTAACTTTAAGCAATTTTACTTTTATAAAGAAAATTATAATAGTTTTTTAGCGCACAGCTTTCTAATAAATCAAGCTTTTATAAAGTATAATTATATAGCTTTGAAAAAAGCGCTAGGTTTTTAGGTTGTTTATAAAAGAAGCATTAAATAATATAAAAAGTATTTAGGCTTTAGAGTTTAGCTAATGTTAATAATAAATAATAAGCATTTAAGTATTAAAAAGGTATTAAATGCATTGATTAATAGTATTTAAGTACTTTAGACTAAAATTTATAAAAAATTAAAAAAGCTGGGTAATAGCAAAAGCAACGTTTGCTTAGATTATAATTTTAAAATAAAGCATTAAACTAACCTTTTCTTAATACTTTTTTACTTTTACCTTAAAAGTTTATTATTTATTTTTAACAAAGGTAATCTATAAAAGCAAGATAAAAGGTAATATGCTATTATTAAGCTTAAAGCATTTAGCAATCTTTTTAATATATATATTATATATTAAAAAAAGCTTTTTTAGCGCTTAATCTCTAATAATGCAAATCTTTAAATATTATTCTACTACTCTTAAAACCTTGATTTTATATACTTTATAGATTTTATTAATAATTTAACAAGCAGTAAATATATAGCTTTTATAATAAAGCATTAAAAAGTTATTTATATAAAAGATAATTATAATAATCTAGTGCTTATTTTAAAATAAACAGTGTTTTTTCTTATATTTTTTTATCTTTAGCCTTTTTAAAGTGCTTAAAAACTCTTTATATTAAAGTAAAAAAGTATTTTAAAGATTATATAAAGCGTTATATAGCTTTATATATTTTCTTAGCTTTTTAAACCTATTTAGCAGTTTATAAAAAATAAGTTTTCTATGTAAAAAGGCGTTAAAAAATATATTAATTATATTAAACTGCTTAATTTCTAAGTTTTTATAAATAATTAAAGCTATAGCAACTTAAAAAGAGCATATTGCTAATATTGCTATATATATATTTTATAGCATATTTTAAGGCTAAAGGTCTCTTTAAATATAGATTTAAGCTTTTGCCTACTTAAGGAATTTATTTTAATTAAGCTTATAAGTAAAGACTTATTTTAAAAAAAGCAAGGGATTATTAATAGTTGTATAATTAACCTTCTGCTAAGTTCCCTTTTAGAAAAGTGTTTACAGCTTATTTTACGCTGCTTTTTTAAATAAATCTATTGCTAGATATTTTTTTAGCTTTTTTTAAAACTTTAATAATAGCTAAAAAAACTTACTTATATAAGTCTTTTATTTTAGCTAAAGCTTAGCCTTAGTTCTCTGTTTCTTTTTACTTTAAAGCGCTATATTAAATATAGCGTAAAGCGTTAAAAATAGCTAGTTTTCCCTTTTTAGCGCTTTTTATTAATTAGGTAAAAGAATAAAGAAGGTAGATAGCTAATAAAAGCTTATTTTTTGCTTGCTTAGTAAGAGAAATGCAGAGTTTATATTGCTTTTTTTTACTAACTTTTTTTGCAACTAATAGCTTTTTTAAATTAAAGGGGTATTTATTTTTAATTTTAAAGCTAAAGAATGCTAAAATAGCTTTGCTTTTAGTGGTAGTAATAAATTAATTTACATTATTATAATATTACCTTAGCTTTTTTGCTTAGAAGATAAAGTGCACATTATTAATTATTGCTTATATTTAAGGCTTTATATACTTTAAAAAACTTTTAAACTTTTTAAAATAAGGTTTACTTTGCTTAAGGCAAATTTTAAACTCTTTAGTATATATACTAGTAAGTTTACTCTGCTTTTAAAATCTTTTAATTAAATATTTTAGGCTAAGTCCTGCTTTTAAAAGACTTTTAAAGATTTTTTAAAGCTAAAAGGGCTATTTTTTATAGCTTTTTTTCTTTAGTAGCTTATTGTTATTATTTTAAATCTACCTTTAAATTAGTAATTAAAGAGGTTTCTAGCTTTGTTAAAGTTAGTAAAGTTGTTTTAAAGTTTATTTTAGCGAGACTAAGCACTTTTAGTAAATAGGTTATATTTAAAAGCTTTTTTTCCTATAGTTTATTTCTTAGATTTTAAGTAGCAAAAGCAAATAATATTTTTTTAATGTCTTTTAAAGTATAGAAAGTATGCTTATTAAACTTTATGTTTCTTATAATAAGCATTTAATTAAGCGCTAAAATTTATATTTAGTATATATTAATAGCTATATAGCTAATTAAATACTTAATATAGCCTTAGGAGCTTACTTTATAGCTTTTTATATGTGTCTCTGTTTTTTTTTATAAAAAGGGTAGGCATAGCAATTATATGTATATATGCTGCTTTAGTTTAGCTAAAGACTTTTTGTTAGATTATAAATAAAAGTAAGAGAGTATTATTAAAAATATTAAGTAAATTAACTCTTAAGTATTTTGTTTAAAAAGCGTTATCTAGTGCTTTGCTATAGGGATATATTAAAAAGGCAAGCTGCAGCTTTTATTAAAAAGGGCTAAAGGCGCTTTAAAAAGCTGGCCGCCTTTTTTATTTTTATTAATTTAATAATTAGTTTTTATTTTATATACTTAGCGCTTTTGTTTATTTTATAAGTATAAGTAGGCAAGAGTTTTAATTTAATTTTTTTTTTATTTTATTTATACTTGGTATTTTATTATTTTACGCTGTAAAATTATTAAAAAGTTATTATTTTGCTTGATTAAGTATATTAAAAGTTTATATTTCTGCTATATTTAGCTTTTAAAGTTTATTAGCATTTAAGAGACTATTTCTCTTTGCTTTATATTGTAGAGAAAGACAAAGAATTTGTTATTAAATTTATTTTTAATAAAAAGAACCTAGTTTGCTTTTATTAAGCTACTAGCAGGGAAATTAAATAAATCTTATAGAATGCGCTTGAATAAGCGTTTAAAAAGGTGTTTTAACGCTTTTTTAAAGATTATATTTAAAGCATAGGTTATAAAATAAAAAGCATAATATATATGCATAATTTTATTAATGCGCATACTGTGTGTATTATAAACTAATGCTTTTAAAGTATCTAAGGCTAGATGCCTTTCTTAAAGGTATTAGAAATGCTTTAAATTTTTTTTAGGTAGTTTTAGTTAATATAAAGGATAAAGCTTTAAATAAGTAGAAATAAAGATAAAGAGTAGAATAATGCTTGCTATATTAGCTGGGATACTTAGGTAGATGGAAAAAGGCTTATATTTAATAAAAACTAAGTTATAATATTGCTTAAGTTGCGCTAGTATAATATTGCTTTTAATTATTTTATAGTATAGCGTATAGTTTAAACTTAGCACTTAGACTTTAAATTTTTATAAGCAAGCTTTAAAAATAATATTAACGTAAAATTCTTTAATTACTTTAATGCTTATAAGCGTAAAATGCTTTGTTTTTGGTTTTTTAGCTTTATTTAGTATATTTTAAAGCTTTTAAATCTTTTTTTTTAATATTAAAAATAAGGTTATTTTAGTTTTTATTTATTTTAGCTGCTTTAACCTTTGATAGCTTTTAGGATTAAGTAAGTCTATGCTATTAATTAGGTAAAAAGCTTTATAATTATTAACTAAAGTGCTTGCTAAAAGCTAGTAAAAAGTAGCTTAGATGACTATATAAATTTTAAAAGCTTTAAAAGGCTTGACTACTTTAAAAAAGTTATTAAGCAAGCTTGGAAAAGCTGGGGTTTTAATAGGTTTAAAAGACTAAGCCTTTTTTGCCAATGTTTTATTATACTAATTACGCTTAAACAACTTTTTCTAAAGCTTTAAAAACTTTTTATTTTTTAGTCTTTTGTAAATAGCTTTATACTAAGCAAAGTCTAAAGAGATAAAATATATCCCTTTTTTTTTAATATCTTTTAATATTTTAATTATAGCATATTTAAGCTTTATATAATGCTAAGCTAGCTATTTATAAGACTTATTGCAAAGGTAATCAAACTAAGCATTAAAAATTGCTTATAAAGCTAAGTATTATTAAGAGTTAAGTATAGAAAAGATTGCCGGCCTTTTTTTAAGGTTATTAAGCTTTATAGCAAAAGCGGCAAATTAGGTGTTAAGCTAATCTAGCATAAAGGTAGGCCTTTTTAGCTTTTAATCTTATATAAATTTGCTTAGAGCTTTAAAAGCTTAATTAAAGGCTATATATATATTAACCACTTTAAGGAAATCTTTAACTACTAAAGGGCTAATAATATTTGCTATATTATATTTTTAAGCTTAGAGATAGGCTTATTGCTAATTATAGTATTATTAAATAAGATTTTGCTGCTTTAATTATGCTAATATAAGCAATTAGCAATAGTTTTTAGCTACGCATAATATTATTGCCTTTTTTACAAGTGTTAAATAAAGCTTTAAAGCTTTAAAAAAGCCTTAGAGTCCTGCTTTTTTATTTGTAGAAATAAGCTAAATCTATATAGCTTTAAGTAATTAAAAGTTAACTATAACTATAACCTAATTTAAGATAATTATATATTTAGCGTTTTATACTTTTACTTATATAATAATAATTATTATACTTTTAAGCTTTTTTTTATAATTATTATAAACTTTATTAAGATTAAGCAGCGTAAAAGCTATTAGTAGCGCTTTATGCTTGTTTTCTAAAAGCTTTTTATAAGCTGCAAAAGTATTTTAATGCTTAGCTTTAAGCATTATATTGCGCTGATTAAAATACTCTTTTGCTATAAAAAGCTTAAAAGTAAAGTTGGTTATATTATTTAAAAGGTTAAGATTAACTTAATATTAAATGCTATAGTTTTTATAGTGAAAATAAAGCTGCAAAAACTACCTAAAATAAGTGTTTCTCTTAGTAAGTAAAGCTAGGCCTCTTAAGATGCTATTAGAAAGGTTAAAAGCTATTATAAAAGCTGGAAAATAAATAAAAAATAACTAGGGAAAAATGCACCTGCTCTATTACAAAGAGGGGTAAAAAGGGCTTATAACTGCGGCGAGCAGGGCGAAGCATTGGCTATATAAAACGGTATATTGTATAAGTCTATTATATAAAAAAGACAAAGGAAAAACGAGCTTCTAAATAGTAGGGAGCTTTAGAATAGTGGGGCCCATAGAGACCCCTGCTCGCAACAATTTTGAAAATAGTTAGGTGTAGTGCCGCTGTCGAGGGTCTCGTGAAAATTCGCAGCCTGTCGTGCGTGCGCATATTCGGCGGTTCATCGTTGTCGTCCAGTTCCTCAAACCACGCGTCGCCCTCGTCCGCCTTCTCCTTGCGCAAGCGCAGTAGTTTCAGCGAAAGTGCGGTGGCATCATCGTATTCTTCCGATCATATGGCGCAAGCTTCATGACTACCTTCCAGCTCGTGCTTCCAGAGACGCTCCCAGGGCAGCATGAGATGATACGGATGGGGCCAGCGTGCAGACATGTTAGTTAGCTTATTCTCATGGCAGAAATGGAACAAGAGACAACTTTTGAAGCATCAATTGCACATGTGGTACAAGGTGAGCTCCAGGGTTAGGGCTGTGCATCCGCCAGGGTGCCCCTGCCTCGATCCTGCAGCCAGGTGGAGCCTTTGCGATTTTGGCAACTGTCGTCTGCAACCCAACGTCACCCGGCCACAGACGCCAGTCTGCCAACTCTCGACCGGGCTCAACTTGCACACTTGCGCGTTCGCCCTCCCTGCCCCTCCACAATGTCCGAGAAGACAGTCCACCACGGGAGGCATCGCATAGACATCGACCAGCACAAGGACCAGATTATCAGGCTGTACTATGAAAAGACGCCTTGGCCCAGGATCATGGAGATCCTCGCGGCCGAGCACGGCGTACACGTCCCGCTCAGCACGATGCGGCGCCGCTGCAAACAATGGAACGTCCAGTACAACCAGGTGCGCACCGACAGGAGCGACGAGCGCCTCAGGGCGAGGCTCCGCGAGCTGTGGGAGGCGGAGGGTGACGGCGGCCGGCCCAGCGACGCGGAGCTGCTCCGGCGGCTGAGGGACGAGGGCTTCAAGGTCTCGGCGAGCGCCATCGCGAGGATGCGGAGGAAGATGGACCTGCTCCGGCGCTATGACGATAGGTTTGGGCACGTCCGGCCCGAGGGCGAGATGAACGCCAGGCAGAGGCGGCGCAGGGAAAAACGCGCCGCCTTCACTGCTGCTCAGCTCGCGCCGCCGCCCGACGCCAATGAGGGCGACAGCGAGTGTGGCAGCAGTCATGGTGAGACTGACGAGCCCGACAGTGATAGTGCCGAGCCCGGGAACGAGCATTTCGAGCCGGGGAGCTATTACGTCGACCCTGATGGCAATCTCAGTGGTGTTCCTCCTGCTTGTGGAAGTTCTGCCATCCAGGATGCTCCCCAGCATCGACGTCGGCGGCCTGCGGCAGATATGCCTCCGGCACAGACTACGGACCAACCGACTCGAAACACGCGCCAGGGTCAAGCCCCGTCAACAACGATGGCCCCAAGTGGCCCGAACAGGTTCTACAAAGATGCGTAAGCGTTCTGTCGACTCATGACAAAGTTGACTACTATTCACTGACACTTGTCCTTCCTGGTCTTTCAGAAGGCTGTTTGAAGCCATGCGGCATCGCATCCAACTTCTCGAACGACACTGTCTGGCGCATGGCATTGGCCTTCCGCAGGACGGTGCGCACTTGGATTTCGGCGATGCTTCAGGAGTTTTTCTCAGATGATTGCGATTGTCCAATGCAGTCGTCGTTCTACATGTTGACATCGAGTGACGGTCTGCAAGGTGCCCTTTTGCGAAACTTTGAAGTTGAGCCATCTCGGCTCAGACTGTTATGTAGGCATTGTTCGGCACAGGGAGTACGTCGCGATAGAACAACGTTCCGCCGGAGCTGTTAGGTGAAGCTGACACAGGAAGCAGTGTTCCATAAGAGAAACTTTCGAGCGTTTCGTCTCGGCATCGTGAGCGATCAACAACGAGAAGACTAAACTTGGCAGATGGATTGTTTCCCATTCTTTTACATGCTATTGACAATGTTGTGCGGATTTGTCGTTGACCAACGCCGGGAATCTACCCGTCCAAGTGGATGTCCTGGACGGCACAAAGGAAAAGTAATCCCTAAACCATGATCGCGCTTGCCCTTATCGTTGCCCTCATAACCCATCGTTGACTTTGATCCCATTTGACCTGTTTCCCAACGACCCATAGCTTCAAAACAAGCCGAATCTTCTCCAATCGCAAACCACAAGCACCTCACCTCTCTCGCCTGTACCCGCCGCTGCGTCTATTCTTCCTTCTCTCCTGTGCATAATCCCTCACATCTGTGCCACCAGCAGCGGATGAGCCCTCCGCGGACGAGAGACCAGGAATGTAATGCTGGTAGACCTTGGTACCCACTTCACTAGTACCGACGTCGCTCTCGGCCCAGCTGCCCGGGACGCGCGTCTCGACCTCGCTGGCGGTGTAGCTCGGCGGCGCGGGCTCGCCCATCATCGGGGCGTCCTCGGAGACAGCGTTATCGCGCTGCCACGAGAAGTTCCTGCGGTGATTACCACCCGAGCTCGACGCCGCGGCCCGACCCTTCTCCTGCAACTTGCGCGCCTCGGCCCTGATGCGCTCCGTCTCGCGGCTGTCGCGCTTATCAGCCGTCGAGTAGACCTTTCGAATACCGCCGCCGCTCTTCTTGGCCGGCGAGCTGGTGGGCGTCCTCTCGCGGTTCGCAATCAGCTCCTCGGTGACGCCGCTCTCGCTGTAACCGCCGCCGCCGCCGCCGCGGCTGCTCTCGGTGGGATTCGTCGAGCCGTCCCAGGTGCTCGCGTCGCTCTCCCTGTTGATGCCGCCGACGCGGGCGGGCCGCTCGTGCCGGTAGTTGCGCAGGTACTGGGCGGCCTCGGCCTCGGCGTCCTCGTCGATGACGTTGCCGTCGTCGCCGACCTTGCGGGCGGCGTTGCCCGACCGCTCCTTGCTGCTGCGCTGCTTCTTTTTCTTCTCCTTCTCTTTCTCTTCCTTCTCGCGGCGCTTCTCCTCGCGGCGGCGTTCCTTCTCGCGCTCCTTCTGCACGCGCTTCTGCCTGCGCTTCTCGCGGCCGGCGATGTCGCTAACCCCGGCGGTGATGCCCGTCAGCGTGGTGCCCGTGACCTCGGTGCTGCCGTCATCGTCCTCGATGTCCTTGTAGACGGAGCCGCCGCCCAGGTCGGTGGCGGTGGTCGCGCCCGACAGGGTGGTGCCGTTAGGGCCCTTGCGGCGCAGCACGGTGGTCTTGTAGTCGTCCCAGTCGTCCTCCCTGAAGTAGAAGCCGCCGTTGCGGGCCCAGAAGAAGAACCAGATGCCCAGGGCGACAAAGGCGGCGCCGATCAGGCCGAAGAGCACGAACATGAACTTGTTGTTGATGTCGGCCGGGTGGATGACGCCGGCCTCCGGGTCTGGGCGGTCGGTGGTGGTTCCATCGCGCGCGAGTAACAGGTTGTGCGCGGCGACGGGGCCGAGGGAGGTGGTGTCATCAGGTTGGCGGGTGGAGAGGGTGGATGTGAGAAGGGTGCGCGCGTAACTCGCGAGAGTAGGTGCCATCTTGAGGATTGGGAAGCGCAACGCTTCGTTGGAATCTAGAGGCGGGATGTGTGTCTCATGAGAGTTGGCAGGATTGGCTGGTCACGATTGGGAGACCAGCCAAGGTGAACAATTGTTTTGGGGGTAGGACAGTCGGCCTCAATCAGCAGCTGAATGAACTTGAATCGAGGATGGGGGAGAAAGCCGACTGATGGAATTATCGTCTGTGAAATTCGTTCTGACGGCAAGGGGATGGAGAGTCAGAAAGGTGAGAAAGGTGCGTTCGCACGTCAGACTTGGTTGTTGTGGTGGTCGAGATCGGTTTTGTTGCGGAGGAAACAAGGTGGCTGGGCTCTGCTGCAGGCGCAGGCACTGGACCCCTGTTTGGTGGTTGGGGACAGCCGCAAAATCCACAACCCAGCAACAGGATCCTTCTCAGGTTGCAAGATTGGAATGAGACGTCATGCAGCCTTGGTACTGCGAGGTGCGAGGTGATGATGAGGAAATGTCACTTCTAGGCCATGGCGCCCGACGTAACAGAATAAGATGGCAGGCAGCCTTGTTCCTTGCAGTTGGGACTTCTGCGTGGAAAGAGCACTCGAAATCAACAGACGTCATATCGACCCGGCAACCGTGCACGGGCCAGCTCTACCGGCGACGGGGGATCCACCAGTTTAGCCCCCACGTTATTTTGGGCGGGCCGTCCCCAGATTCCACCTCGACTTGATCCACTCCGCATTTTCGTGAGGTGGGTGTCAGTCTATCAAATCACGAGCCCACCATCAACCTCACATCCAAGTCCTGATGTGGTGACACAGAGCGCCTATTCGACAGAGCTGATCTCACGGCATTGTTACTGAACTGCATCCGCACCAAGTCAGAGGTCGACATGTGGTCGCTGGGATCGACTGGCCACGCATCCATGACTGGACGACGTGCGTGCCGCTGGGGGAGACAATGTTGTTGTTTCAAGGCGACCTCAGGCGCCACTGATGTGTCGAAGTGTTCTTTGTTGGACGTCCTGGGTGCAAGCAACGCACGACGTGGTCTGGCCGTTTCACGTCGCGCTTTATTACTCTCCACGCTGATGCATCTGTGGACCGCCCGGGTGATTATTCCCGGGCGCGTCAAAATCATTTTGTACCTTGCGGTCAATGAAGAAGCGATTTCACTCAAGCCGGTGAGTAGAAACTGACCTAGATGTACCGGAAATCCCTGGGTGCCGTTCTCCGGCAGCTGGCGTTGCATCAGTCTCTGGTTCTCTGTGCGCTCTGCCCTCCAGTCGAAGGCGGTCCCGGACGAGCCCGTATACAACGCGAAGGAATCGAGCGTGCTGGCTAAGTCTTTTGAAAAGACTACAAGTAACCAGAGACAAGACGTCTGTATCTGATTGGACCACTGCACCCAAGATTCATCGTTAGGGAACCGGCGCTGAAGAATCTGACCGCTAGGCACGACGATCTGCTCAGCTCCGAGATGTAGGGGGACACTGCGTGAAAGCTTCTCTACGATTGGAGCCTCCCTGCCACCGGCAGTGGCGTTGGGGGACTCACGATATGCCTCTAGCTCCCTGTCCTTGCCCCGCATTCTTACAACGGCTAGGAATTCGGCTGCTTCCTTACATACGACGATCCACTGCTAACCGAGGAAACTTTGGGCAGTGAGTGCAAAGTCGGAATGTTTAGTCTGCTATAGTACTCAAGCTCAGACAGATATGGTCCCTAGTCTAGATCCCGTAGCGTGACAGGATTGCCGGAATAAGCAGCTGATGGGCCTCTTCTACTAGCACACTTGCTCTCCTATCACCGGATAATATCAACTCCAAATCTTGCATCCCCAGTACCATTGGCCTCTTGCTTATCTTCCACCGGCGAACATCGTCCCCGTATCTTCTCGCTCTGAGAGTAGCCACTCATATCTGTATTATAGACGGCCCTCGGAAATTCGGAAAGTATAGTGCAATCCAATTTCTTTGGATCCGCCAACGCCTTCAGTCCTCGCAATTGAAATGTCGATAAGGATATAAGGAATCGGTCTTCCATCTCCGCCTCATGTGCCTTCCTACGTCCTACGGACTATAACAGTCACAATTCCAACCTGTTGCGACCATGACGCAGAGTCAGGTTACTGGTCCGGTAGAAAGCACCCAGGGGAAGAGCCCGGCAACGCTTCAAGAGGTCGACATCGGGACCCAAAGAAGTGCCACAATGGCGGTCGATTCCGAAAAGGAAGATGTGTCTCTTGCTGGAGACGACGCCCTCAAGCTGGCGGGAACGCATGCCCACCAGTTCGACGAGCAGTATTACTCCAGTCTCCGGAGAAAGATTGTAAGTCACTGCGGTCGAGACTCGCGACGAGAGCTCAGCTAAGCACATGATGACAGGATCTCCACGTCATGCCTCTCCTGGTCTTTGTCTACTTCACCCAATTCCTAGACAAGAACATCCTCTCGTACGCCAGCATCATGGACTTTCCCGTCACGGGAATCTGGTACAATGACATTGCGCAAGCCTTTTACATGGGCTTCCTCGTGTGGATGTTCCCTACGCAGTACATCGGCCAGAAGTTCCCCATCGCCAAGTATCTCGGGTCGCATATCGTCGTCTGGGGCGGCGTCGTGATGCTGCATGCCGTCTGTGAGAACTTTTCCGGCTTCTACGCACTGCGGTTCGTCCTCGGCATGCTCGAGGCCTGCGTCTCCCCGAGCCTCATCCTCATCGTGAGCATGTGGTACAAGCAGAACGAGCGAGCCACCCGGATCGGGTGGTTCTACGCGGGAAACCTGAGCACCTCCGTCGTCGGCGGCGCCGTGGCGTACGGGGCCACCTTCTTCGAGGGTTCCATCGCGCCCTGGAAGCTGCTGTACCTCATCCTGGGCGCCCTCGCTATCCTGAACGGGGTCCTCGTCTTGCTCTTCCTCCCGGACTCGCCGCTCACAGCCCGCTTCTTGTCGGAAGAAGAGCGGATCGCATCCCTGGAGCGCGTCCGCCTCGACCAAGCAGGCACGCACAACAAGCAGATCAAGCGCTACCAGATCAAGGAGACCTTCCGGGACGTCCGCACGTGGATCATGTTTATCATCATCATGTGTATCGGTGTGCCCAACGGGGGCAACTCGGCCTTCAGCAACATCATCACCAAGAGCTTCGGCTGGACGTCCCGGCAGTCGCTGCTGCTCGACATGCCCCGCGCCGCCATCGGCGGGTTCGCGGTGGTGGCCGTGGGCTACCTCTCGGACAGGATCAACGACCGCATGACGCTCATCCTCATTTTCACCATCCCTACGCTCATCGGCATGATCATCATGACGACGATGCAGTACTCGGGCCAGCGCGGCGTCCTGCAGTTCGCCCAGCTGTTCCAGAACCTCTCGGCGCCGGGCTTCCCGCTGTGCTACGCCTGGAACGCCAGCAACACGGGGGGCCACACCAAGAAGGTCACGGTCAACGCCTTCACGCTCTTCACCTTCGGCGTGGGCTCCGTGGTCGGCACGTACATCTTCCTGCCCAAGGACGCGCCGGGGTACATCCCGGGCAAGGCGGCCATCGTCGTGCTGACGGCTGTCATGATGGGCTGCTGTGTGGTGATGGCTTTCGTCAACGTGCGCTTGAACAAGCAGAAGAAGGCGACGCTGGAGCGGCTGATTGCTGAGAACGGCTGGTCGGAAGAGGATGTCGAGCGGGAGAGGGAGAGAGCTGCGTTCCTGGATCTGACTGACAGGGAGAATGTATTTTTCGTGTATACCCGCTAGAGGCATGAGGACATAGCCCGATGCCCTTATGGAATACTATGGTACATTATTCGTGTGTCACAAGTTCTGTCTCAAGCAATCGGTCGGCCAGACGTGTTGACGGCTTTGTTGGATTATCCCAGACATCCCACACACCAAAGCATCGGGTGTGTATTTTGGAAGTCATGCTCGACAACAGCGTTGACTACCTGGTGAGTCGCTTGTGGACCTTTCCTCGCTTTGCAGAAATCGAAAGCAAGATATCCATGGGTGCAAGCAGGACTGCAGACCGTCCACCAGATCCAGTGCGAACCTGGTGCCCAGGCAACCGTGCAGGCAGGAACTGTCTATAAGGGCTCCAAAAACTAAGAGCGTCTCAACAAAAGCCTTTGGCTCAGTGGTATGATCCTCGGATTGTATCTGCTGTGGCTCCGGGTTTAAATCTCCGCTTTGTTACATTTCTGGCTTCCGCCCGTGAGGGCATTTATGAGGTAGAACGCTGTGGCGCTGTTTCCCGGTAGTGCTCTATCTACTGATATCTCAACTGGATGGTTGGCTGGGGTTGGGAGGTGGCATTTTTTGTTTTCTTTTATCTTTCTAATTTTTCTTTTTAAACCTTTTAAGGCTTTCGTCAGTGCAAGAAAGCTCACACATGAGGGGAGCTCGACCAGCTGTGTTGCACCACAATCGTAGAGACGCAGCTGTTGGCGCAATTGACCCAGTTTCATGACTAGTTCTGATAGAGCAATCTGGTTAAAACATACTCCCTCCTCGGCATCGTCGTCGACGACTACCTGAGCGGGAGTCCTGCGCTGCTAGGTATATTGAGCGGTCATGGGCCACTCCAGCAGCTCTGACTTCTATCCTAACTGCAAAGAGAGATCAAGCCCCCACATCTTGCGAGCTTGAACCCCACAGTGCCATCGTGAATCTCATGGACACACGTGCGAGCGAGACCGTGTTCGTAAAGTCTGGCGGCTTGACCACCTTCTCAACCCCCACGTTGATTTCAAACTGATGGCTGACGCACAGGTGTTTCTTTTTGGCCCTACGGAAAACAGCACGCCCGTCTTTGAACTCAAGGTGAATTTTGGCATCACTGGTGATGAAGGTAGTGAGCACACCATCTTGCAGGTCTTTCACGTCGGTTTAGAGGTTGTGGAAGTGACACACCCTTAAATAAGGATGCGGACGAGCTTACTGTTTGTGCGGAAGGAGTGCACAAGCACGTGAAGAAGGTGTGTAAATCAAATGATGTGGAGTTCTTTTTTTTTAGGAATAAGGGCTCACTTGTGAGAATTCCCACAAGAATCACGCTGGATACAATTATTTTGCCTTCTACAGAGAATGCCGCACTTGCCCAGGTGGGTCATGGAGCTCGAGGGCGTAATTATCATGGGACGCCAAAGCAGACCACATGCAGTTGGCCTTCAGCGATGCACACATGGAGACGTTGGATCGACTCAAATTACCTGGATACCTAGGTAGACTGAACAAAAGGTGACCAACGGTACTCCCTCGGAACAAACTTCAAGGGCTCTTAGGCTCCAAGTTTGCTTGGCCTCCAACCCGCCCCGGGCCTTTCACTGCTTAGCCCAGCTTCCATTCTTTCAAACTTCCAGGTTGCTGGACCAACCTTGCCCAGGTGGAAGTTCCACCCAAATCGGACTTTTGCCTCTACTTGTCTCAAACTTGCAAGTTGTAAGTCGTGGCCGACCGTTGCCAATCAACTTCCACTCAAGGACACGACGACGCAACTTTTCGACCCTGGCGTCCTCACTTCTTCCTACTACGTTGACCGTTCCATCGCAAGCCTATGCCCGAGTGACCATGGAACGGAGAGAGAACTATTTTCTCCCGGTCCTCGCGACCGACAAGCCAGCCAATGCCGAGTGAGTCAAACGAATCGACGACGGACAGCGGGCCCTTCTCCCAAACGATCCATGACAGCTAGCTGACCAAGATCATGACCGTGACACAGGCTTCTCGACACGGGCTTTCTGGCCGACGCTGAGATCCGCCTGGGCGACAAGGACACGTGGAAGGTCCACAAGTGCATCATCTGCACGCAAAGCAAATACTTCAAGGCCGCCTTCCTGGGTGGATTTGCGGTAAGTCATCTGCTGCTACCATAATCTGCTCATCTCATCGCCCCACGCTTCCAGCGCGCTATCTGACGAGACTTAGGAGGCCAAGACTTCCATTGTAAACCTTGATAAGGAGCAGTGGGAAAAGAGTGACATCGACTGTCTTCTCGAGTTCCTCTACCATGGCAGTAAGTTGATCAGACTTTCGTCTCGGGCTCGCGTCACTGCCGGCTCATATTCGCTAACGTAGTGTGTGATAGCTGTGAATATCACCAGACGCTTTTCTTTGTCCGCGGAGAACGTCTACTTGTCCTTGATGAAGGCCTACACTGTAGCATCCTATTTTCTAGTCGACGAGCTCCTTGCCCTTGTTGAGAGAAGCTGCGAAGAGCACACTGCGACCCTTGGAAGAATCATCAGCCAAGGCGACATTCCAGAGAGCATCGAATACCCCGTGGTGCGACAATTTGATCTCGCTCTCAAGGAACTGTATGGAAACGGGGGAAAGTACAGCAACAACGATGCAGTCAAGAACGTGTTCTCCCCTGCGCTTCTGCGTATTCTGTTCATCAGCAACGGTGCTATCTCCGACCAGGACGCCACGACCAAGGTTCCACATCTGCTGCAGGGATGGGAAGAGGTCTGGGAATTGATGAAGGGCCGAGACTACCATGGCTTGCAAACGTGTTGCCTGGAGTGCCAGAAATGCTTGGAGAACCGCGACAGATTTCGACATGCATTGGCTCAGGTTACCAGTTTTGCAAGCTCGAACAAGGTCCCGGCCATGTGCAAGAATTGCTATAAGGTCCCTACTTTAGAAGACTGGGACGCTGTCCGGAGGATCAAGAAGATGGAGGCAGAACAGCGCGCTTTCCGCATCCAGATGCTCGAAGAGAAACGCAAACTCGATCAGCAAACGTTGGCTGGCGACGACGAGTTCAATCGCCGCATCGACAGGATTGCAGTTGAGGCGCGCTTGTCTTGTATGTCGAGATGAGACGCCATCCATGGGGATGGTGGCAATGGTGAGTTGCATCATCGGGGTGGACGAAGGGCTCGACAGGTGGGCTGCCGCGGTTTACACCTCGATGAGCAAGTCCCTGAAGGCTCGGGTCGAAGCTGCGGTGCTGATAGTCGTTCGGAGAGCCTGGGCGTCTACATACCTGCTGTGTGGTCTGAGACTTGGCATTCTAGATCTCACCATCTTTGAGCAAGGAGAAGTACGGACTGGTGTGCCCTGGAATCGCAGCGCAGAGCAAGGCGGCATGACTACCTGAGTTCATAGATTCCACCCAAGCAGGAAGTTCCTTGGTCGAGGCCAAGATATCCTGAGATGAGATAGTCGGTCGCACTGAGGAAGAGAGGCTCAATGATCAATTCGATCAACGCAAGAGAACCCGTCACTTTTTTTTTCTTTTTTTTAACAGTAATTGATGTCTGAATACGGAGGTCTGAACCCATCTTCCCCTCTTTCTGCCCCAAGTCCCCCGAGCTCTTGTCTTTCCTGACGCCATGCGGAATGCGTAGTGATGCCAGAACACTATCGCACAAGCAAAGCATGCCATGCCAACGTAGTAGCCACACCACACAACGCTGTGGTCGAACACCGAGTAACACAGGCTCATCCCGGATCAGAAGAGTACAGCAAAAACAAAAGCACTGGTCCGTCGATACCAAGCTGCGGTACATCGGAAAAGGGATAAGGGTATCACTTGTTGAACACTCTTCGCCGTTTCCCACCCATCCCATAACCGCCTTTGCATCGGATGACGATTCAAGAAAAAGGAGACAGATCAGAGAAAAGAAAAACAAGAGATAGAAATGAGGTGTGCGAGGTCCATCGCCGCGCGGATAAGAATACATCATTGCAAAAAACGGCTCGCTCGCTCGCTCGTCTGAAACATCCAGTAGACCATCGTGAGAACGCATCGTCAACATTCATGATCATCCACGCCAATGCGGCGTCGTCATCGTTCGTACTCGTCATGTCGTCATGTCAGTCATCTCTGTGCGCCACCGCACGGCGCACACCCCTGCTCCATAAGCAACTTCGTAGTCTCGCCACCCCCGCCCCCGGGCCCTTCACGGGAACTGAGGGTACGGGATTCCATGAGACCCAGGCGGTGCATACATCATCGGTGAGGCTTGAGGGTAATACGACGCGCCATAAGACCCGCCGTACTCGGTCGGCGGCGGCCCGTACGGCGACGACGCCAAGGTCTGCCCGCGCGAGCGCGACCCACCCCGCGACGCCGCACGCCGGGCGCTGCCCAGCCGCTCGCGCTCATGCCTCGTACGCCTGCTGCCGGCGCCGCCGAGGTCCTCGGGCAGCAGCCGCCGGTCGCCGCCGTCGTACGCAGAGGTGGACTCGCCGCCGCCGCCGCCGCCGCCTTGGTCGCTGCCCCCGCGCGAGTTCCTGTCCCCGCCGCCAACGCTGGTCGGGATGCGGATCTCGGCGCCGTCCCTGACGTTCATGTGGGCGTCGCCGATGGTCAGCGTCGCGGTGCCCCGGACCAGGATCCGCATGTCGTCGGTCATGTCGATGCTGGTGCGGGCCGTCGGCGCGTACCCGCTCTCGCCGCGGGACCGGGTGCTCTTGGTCCCCTGGCTGGCCGTCTTGGAGATCTGCCGCAGGCTGTCGGAGGTGAGCGGGTCGGTTGGGCCGCCCACCTTGTCCTGGTAGTGGCGTGCGGCCTGGTACTTGTCCTCGAAGTCGGGCTCCGCCGGCTGGTTGCGGCCGCCGGCGTGTATCGAGTTCCGTCGGTTTCGCTTGCCTCCTCCTGCTGCTTGCTCGTAGCGAGATCCAATGTCATACATTGGTGACGGGTCGACGCTGGGCCGCGCTGCGGCCATCGGTCGGTAGTTGTATTGAGCTTGATCAGAGGGCGAGTAGAAGCTCTCGTCGTCGACGGACTCGTCGTCGTAATCCAGAGAAGTGATGGAACCAATTGATCGCCTTTTGTCTGGCGGTGGAGGGAATGGAGAGCGATGTTGAAACGAAGTGCTCGGCCGCCGCCCCGGAGGCGGCATCCGCGCACGGTCTTCCAATTCTTGTCGCGTAGGTCTCTTCTTCAGAGAAGCTTTCCTTACAAGAGCTCCGCCATCCTCCTCATCATCGTCATAGTCCGGGCTGTAGGCAATGGGGGAATGCTGAAAAGGACGACCTACCGCCCATGACGGGCGTCTGTACCCGAGTTGCGGGATGGGTCGAGGAGCTTGTGTGAAGTAATCTGGTTGCGCAGGAACAAAGGGGTGTGGTGAGGCTCCGTAAGGCATCTGATACGGCATGGGGTTCGGGGGCGGGAAATATGCCAATGGTGATTGCGGAGGAGGAAAAGAGGTTCCGTACGCGGGGCTCGGATAGTACTTGGCGTTCGCCGAGGGCGGCTTGGAGGCCGAAGGGCCGTAGTAAGTCGCGGGCCGATTGCTTGCAGTATAAGCTCTTGGTCGGGCCGCAGTGCCAGCAGGCGTGATTATTGGGCTCGGCGCCTGCTTGGTTGGGCTCCCCCTCGAGCGTGGGGTTGCTTCTTGTTGCCTTCGCGAGGACGACGTTTGAATGGCCGGAGCAGTCTGGGATGTCTGTACTCGAGGTCTCTCGGGCTTACCGCTCCGGACGGGCTTTTTCTTTTCCTTTTCCATGTCTCTAGCCTCCCTCGGTCTCTTGGACGACGCCCGCTTGAGAGAGCTGCCGGGATTGCTTGTCGAGTCAGAATCGTGGTGCGGGTTGAATGCTGGCGACGAGGAGCCACTGCCCTTCATGTCCTTCCTTGTCCGGGACGTGTTGGCCTCCTCTTTGACGCTTGGTGGACCAGAAACATATGTCCTAGTATCATCGATCGGATTCCCATCTTCATCAGCATCCTCCATGTAGGGCTGCCTTTTGTCCGCCATGACTATGCGGAGGGGCACACGAGTGTGGCAGACAGGTCGCTCAAGGTTTCGGAGGGTCGGGTCACGTCATGAATAGTCGCAAAGTCGCGAAGAGGGAGGCTGCGCTCTCCTGCGAGACCTGAATCGAATGATAAAGTGTGCAGAACCGGGACCAGACTGCCGCGGATCAGGTCAAGTATGAGTAACTTTTGACGGGCCAAAGAAGTGTCGGGGATTTGGAGGACGCAAATCGGACACTCGGGTGGAGCAGGCCCGTTATAGAGCTTGCATATTCTTGGAAGGACGATAATCGGTACGATTCGGGACCGGAATGGTGTGATGCGGATTAGACTCTGTCGAGTGATAGAAAGTATATGAGCACTTCGTCCAGCAAACTTCGGATTGATAACATGTAAGGCAAATTCGAATAAATTTTTAGGATTCCAGAAATTGCCAAAAGGGAAACCGAGACGCGGCGGCGGCTGCGAGTTTTATTGTCGCTTTCTGTCTTGGAGGGGTGTGCGACCAGATTTCTTGCATGGGTTGGGGATGGTGAGTGGTGGATTGGTCGCCGGGGTAATGTGTGGAGGGGAAGAAGCTTGAGAGGTCCAAGTCGACCAGGGTGGTGGTTGAGGGTGTGCTCTCCGGAACGACGGGGGGGAGGGGGCGTGCGACGAAGACAGCCAAGAGAAAGTTCAAGGCTGACAGAGAGTAGCGCTGGATGGACGAAGACGCTGGGCGGCAGAGAACGGAATGGTTGCTCGGTACCAAACATGCCAGACACCACGTCTGTACGTACTTTGTACCAGCGCAACGCAACGCAACGCAACACAACCTTCTTTGCTCCGTCACTCCTCGTCAAGGGAACGTCCAGCAACGGACAGTAAGACGAGCTCAGGTGCGGTGCGCCGACGAGGGCAGGCGAGGGCAAAGATCATAGTGGTCGCCCAGGTGTCTCTCTTCCTCTCTCTCTCTGAGGCTCCCAGACAAGATCAGGACACGCTTGAAACAACGAAAACAAATCGAATCGAAAATCAGGTCAGACCGACTAGCTGGTCGCTCGAAAGATTCCTTTCCGTGCCTTGGGATCTCAGGTGTCTCTGACCCATGCCCTTGTCTGAGATCCAGGCGGCCCCGGAACAAGGCGTGCAAGGGTGGAGGTGTCGGTGGATGTGGAGCCCGGGGTTTGACAGGGCCAGCGAGGACGGAGGGGCCCAACTGATATGACAGCCCAAACTTCTTGTGTTGAAACAATCGTGGAGATCAGGTTCCCCCTCGTGAGGTGGGAAGAAGCGTCCACCCGTGACAGAAATCGAAAAGGCACGAAGCTCAACCGTTGCGCCGATATTTCTTCTGCCAGATCATGGCACAGTAGTACAAGTGGGCTGCCCATGCACACAACCGTCACTCCGAGCGTGTCGTTCAATCCGGTGAAGTGGGTCTTGGTCCCCCAAGACACGTCTTTCTCTCCCTCCCCCTCCCCCCCTCAAAGCTATGACTCCGTCGAAAGTCTTCTGATGTGGTGCATATGCGCACGAACAGCACTTGGCCAACCACAGGCAGAAGTGGCGCGACGAGACTCTTCGCTCTGAAGAAAGGAGTGCGCACTCGAAATCAAGCAAGGACGTGTCGTGTCCAGTGCCGAAGAGGCCATGACTGGACCGGGGAAGACAGGCCGGCTAAAAAGGGCTGCGCTCTCGTTGGCGAGCCGCCGGTCAGGCAGCCAAGCTGCTGCATGAATCCTCCTCCAGATCCACGCCCCTGCTTTCCTCTCTCCCCCCCCCACGGCTTAGGACGTGCGTGGGTGGGTCTCTTTTGAGGCTCAACAACATCGTTGGGGAAGGCCTCGGGACATACTTGCATTCAGTCTCCTGCCGAATGACGCTCGCCTCCAGGGCTTTGTCGGACGAGGGGGGCCGGTCTCAGGTAGAGTCAGCCGTCGTGCGTGGTGTTTGCTGACGTGCCAACGCACTGCTCATGCAGGCTTTGCTTGCTAACCTCGAACAGGACAAGCTATTGTTGCCGATCTCTGGACGATTCCAACGCGCCGTCCATGGTTTTCCGGCTTGCTTCTCGACTTCACACAATGGGCGGTTTCCGAACGTTGACCAAGCAAGCCCAGCCGAGTGCGTCGCGATGCTTCGACGTTGGACCTCGAGAAGGGTGTTACCGAAGTCCACATGTCGTATAGTCTGCGCCTTACCAATTAGAGAAAAGGATACCAGGGAGTAGCCGCCGTCCGTGCAAAGAGGAGGAACGGCTCCTCCCTAGCAACGAACCTCCCAGATCTTGTGGCACGCCGTTGTCAGATTGGGGAGTTGCTGGGATGTGATCTGCAATCTGATCTCGTCGTCGCCCGCATGGAGAGCTCCATCCCTGCATCTCCCGGACAACCTCTTGCGGTGCTCGTCACTGTTGATGGTATGCCCTTTGGCTCGCCGAGGGTTCTATAAGAGGTCTTGACGCCGACTCGAATCAAGGAGAGACACGGCCCCCATGGAAGGCGCGTACTTGCAGGAGACAAGCGTCGATGGAAAGTTATAATTCGTCATCTCCACGGCGACAGCGGACACATGTCTGGTTTCTCCTATCAGACGTCTTTTGATCCAGAACACACAGCCGTCATCTTTTGGGTCGCCTTCGTTGTTTCACAACCCGCTCTGGCGTGCACAATCCTCACGGGCATCTCTCGATTTCCTGAGTTGCTGCAGCAGCAGCCAGCTACAATCAATGCAGGACAAGACCACAGCGATATAGAGGAAGTCCGCCCGGTGGCTGACCTGCCAGTCTGCTGGGCCTCTTGCAGACACTGCATTATGTGCAGCATGCAAGGGTGTCGGTTATTGCCGGATGCAGACGATTGCACAGGCTGCTCTGCAAATATTGGCCCCCGAGAAAGCGGTCCCGGACTCCAATGGCAGCACATCAGACGCACGCCTGCGATTCGCGTGACCCTGCGATAACACGTTGTTCGCCCCTCTCAACGCCCAGAGTAAAAGACTCCGACAGAGTTCATGTCCCTGTTACATGCGCACCACAGGACGAGTGGATGGCCAAGTCTTGATGCTTGTGGCAAAGTCCAAATTCATCCGAACGCAGCCGGCCGTCAGCTCACCTGTGGTCACCCGTGCTGTCAGACCACGATGTCGCCTCCAGTACCGCTTTGAGAAGTTGCGATGGGTGTGGTCGCGCTGCAGAGAACCCCAAGTACACCCGTGCATTGCGGGTGCTGATGACGGGTCTGGTGGCCACGATGAGGCTCAAAGTCGAAATTTCGCTGCACTTCCACCACGCGTTGTTGTTCGTCTTGGCAGCACGAACCCGACGCCTCATGCGAGCCACCCTGCCACCCGGCTCCTGTGCTGTGTTTTCCGACACAATACAAAATTTTCTGCATTGCCGTTAGCCGTGCCGTGCCCCTGGTAGTCTCTGGAAGCACCGAAGCATGTAAGCCGCAGCGAATTACGTTGTGCCGTTCATCATCCATTGGACGATTCTGCACATACACGAAATGGCTTTGGCACATGTCATGAGGAAACTGGCAGAATGGGCTTGTGGCTCACTACCACACTCCTGCGTGCTTCCACACACCGCCCTTTCTGCCTACCTAAGTCCTCGACCGTTTTTTGGAGCCTCAATTTGGTGTCTTCGCATGGAACTCGCACGGTGAATCCAGGCAGTTAGACCTGATTCTTGGTAGGTCGCGGCTGCTGATAGGATCGACAGGAACATCGGCTGTTTGTATCTTGCGTGACCTCAGTGACCGCATGCTGCGCTCATGGCGCAGAAGCCCAAGACTCCGACCTGCCCTAGGCCGGTCACAATGACCAAGAAATAGTGCCCACCATTGGCTCAGGAGGGGACGAGTTGTACAATGGGCAGCCAGGCCTTTCCTCCGTCACTCCACGTGCCTCTTGGCGTTGTAATGCGAACGTTGTGCCTCTTGAGTGTGATAGATCATCTAGTACGAATCGAATACAGCAGCATCATTCGGTCTTGATGCATGTCCCTCGTTACGTTGCCCCACGACATGGACGTGCATGGCCACGCACGGCCGTGTGATGATGCCCAAACTGCACCCTTCGCTGAAATTTCGCCATGGAGGCTGGCAAATCATGCTGTCCATCAACAAGGTCTTCCTCAAGCACTAAGCACACATGAACACGAATGAATACCAAAGTGTTGGAGACGCCCCACTCGCAAGAAGACATTCGCTCCCGCAAAGGCCTTAGATGAACTTGAATGGCTCGCTTCCGACTGCAGGCTGCAGAAGCAATGTGAGCAGCGCTGACCTGCCAAGTTGAGATCAGTCATCCTGCGGGCTCGAGCCTGATCAAAAAGGGTGTTGCCCTTTGACCGGTATGTCCATATCTGCGATGGTTGCCCTGTGGTCTGATAGGAACACCCCATCATCAAAACGATTGGCCAGTACCCCGAACGTAAGAAATTTGATGTCTGAGGTGTCCTTGACGAACAGGAAGTCGATTCTCTTAGGCTCCTCGTTGGGTTCGCCAAAGGAACTGTAAGTAAGCTCGTTGCCGTACCGTTGCTTCTCTGGAATTAGAGTTGATATGTCCGTCATCCCTGTGCCGCGAGCTGTCATCGTCTGGTAGGCCTTGTCGCTCGTCTTGCTGTTGAAGTCACCACCAAGGAAAACAGGAGGCTTCGCCTGTCCCTGGGCGGTGACCTCCCCAACCCACGCGTCCGTGAGCTTCAGAATCAGCCTCGCGCTCTCCTCGCGTGCCTTGAGCCCCACGTGATCGAAATGCGTGCTCAGGACCACCACCCGCGTACCAGCCGTCCGGTGCTTGAACTGTCCCATGGTCACGATCCGCGGGAGCACCGCATCCCACCCGCGGGAAGGCTTCTCCGGCGTCGGGCTCAGCCAGTACGTCTTGTTGCGCTCACAAGTCCACACGTCGCTGTTGTAGAAGACTGGCGAGAACTCGCCCGCGGCCACGCCGTCGTCGCGGCCCACTCCGATATGGTCCCAAGAGGAGCCCATCTCGGTCTGCACATCCTCCACTTGGGCGGCCAGCGCTTCCTGGAGACAGATAAACGTGGTGGGGTGCCCGGCGACGGTGAAGCGCAGTTGCGTGCAGAGCTTGGGGCAGCGGACCTTCCACAGCTCCTCACCTTTGACCGGGCTCTTGGTGGCGTAGCGGACGTTGAAGGTGATGATGCGAAAGGCCATCGTTTCCTCCAGATCGTGGGTACCCATCTTGTAGGAAATGAGGCAGACGTGCTACCCCGCGGACCTCAACAGTCTTGTAAGATTCTTCGATGCTGGAGATGCAGGCTGAAGTGCTCGCCCATATGCCTGGACTCTGTGCTCCTCTCTCGCGTTTGGTTCTACGCGAGGCGGTGTACTGTATTGGCACGTGAGACAAAACGTGTGGTGTATGGGGAAACTGGAGGACGAGTGTGCTGAGCCGGAGATACGGCGACGCGTCATCCGACACTCTTGAAGCCACCTCTAAAGATACAAGCTCGAAAGCGAATGCCAGGTCTTCGAACTGTACTCCTTTTCTTTCAGGACTGAAATAAGTTGAGGTTGATAATGACGGGTCTCGCGTCAAGTTCGATGGGAGTTGAAAATCAGCCACGCCGATGATCAACGCTGGCAGCTGCAGGAGGCAGCTCTTGTGGTAACCCTAACCCCATAACTGTGACCAACCGCCCCCCCCCCCCCGGGACATCTGGACTCTCTTGAGTCCCCCCCCCCCGTACGAAGACTATAACGAATGGGAGAGCAGATCATCACAAAGAAAGGGGTTTGGAGGGGGCTGTCATAGCTAGCTGATTGACCGGTGCAAAAAAAAAAAAAAACTGATATTTTGAAGCAAGGTGCTTCATTAGGTAAAAAGAACCCCGGCAGCAACAAAATAGGAGGACAAGGTGGATTATTGCCTCCTTCTAAGCCCTGGAGATTGTAAAATTGGTTTTCATTCTTTGAAGTACCTAGGTCCTCTGGGCGCTTTTGAGTGCAAGGCTTGACACGTGAAAAGAGTTTGGTATGCGATATCAAGCACCTTCTCTTTGTTTCCAAGCTCTTTGCTTCAACTTCACAAAAGGTACTTACCTAGGCATCACTATTTCATCTCTACCTAGGTAGGCAGTCTAGAAGACCGTGACAGAGATAGAACATGGAGCAAATGATTCCCACCGTGTTGCAACGGATGAAGAGCTGTGTTCTCTACACTGTAGGAAGTTTGAACTTATAAAGTTCCAAGGTCACTTGCTAGCATTTGATGCTAAGCAAGTTTCTCTTAGATGGTACTTCATAAACAGATGCCCACCGTCTATGTTTTCAAATGTTGCTTTTAGGTATACTTAGGGGCCTGCAGGGTTCAGATCGGAAGGCAAATCCATGAATGACTTCTCAGGCTGGACGACAGTCTAGTCTTGACATTTTAGCGTATGAGAAATTGCCGTGGTTCCGTCCTGGTAAACAAGCTTCTCAGAACCTCTCTCTGGGTGAACTTGTCCCGCATCGCCTCGCAATGGGCTTTTGACTCTTCCATAAACTTCAGAAGTGCACTGAACTCTGTCCAATCTTTGAAGACATCTGTCTCTTTCGCCAATATTGTCTCCAGCATCCATGTCTCTGGGATATTTTTCACAGGGGTAGCCAGCCGTCCCGCCATCTCTGCCAGCTTGAATCGACCCAGACACGTTGTCCTTCCCTCCAGCCCCGTTATTGCCAAGTCATCTATGCTTCTTCTCATGTCGTCCAGTATCAATCTCAGTATAAGACCTGTTCGATCCAGCAGCTGTGTCCGGCCCCTCAGTCGACCCTGGAACCATACAGGAGTATTTCTGCGTGGAAGACAGACTTGATACACGAACGGAGGGGATGTGGTCAGGCCCCTCAACACGACATTCCGAAGCTGATCGAGAGCGGCAGCATACATTTCCCATCCGATCGACCCGATGATTCTGGAAGCGCTGTTCCACATTGAAGCATCTGTCCAACCGTCCAAGTAGTGTGAGACACACTTGAGTGTGTCGTCGAACGCGTTCGCTGGGTCTTCCCCGGCTGTAGGTACGGGGTCTCCTGATATTGCCCTCGGGCGCTGTGTCTTTTGCAACGGGCCTCCTACTGTTGCAGGCCCCTCTGCGTCTGGCTTTTCAGATGTCGATTTGGAAGAGTGCCGAATAACTTGCAACCATTTTCTGTATCCTTTTAGTGTGATATCTGACAGCTCGGTTGCTGGATTTGGCTTTTGTGAACAGCATTGCGCCTGGCTTTTGGTGTTGAGCACCGACGTATCCCCTAAGCACCCTCTCAATTTCCGCAGGAAGTCCAGCTGGTACTCCTCAACCAGGAGGAGCCTCGACAGAATCCTGTGTTCATTGCTTGTGGTTGTCTTCGTCTCCGGTGCTTCGAGCACTCCCGTTGTGGACGCAAGGTCAAAACCAGTAACCACCGCCGTGAAACAGACGGAAGCAATCCTGTAGAGGCCGGGCACGGAGTCTCGTGGCCTCAGGTGCAAGAACACATCGCAGTCCGGCACCTCGATGATCCAGTTGTCATGAGCTTCAAGGTGTGCACTCTGGGTACCTAGCCACATAAATGCTCCATTGCGATCTGGTCGATAAACCCACTGCTCGAAGATACAGGGATCCCGTTGCGCTCGAGAGTCGAGACGGAAAAGGCCGAACGGTCGATGGCGAAGGCACTCTTGGTCAGCATCGAGTCCAAGTGCAAAACAGGCCAAGCTTTGATGAGCAGCGCGCCCGTCTTCTGGAATACCTGTGGCGAGAGGACGCTGGACGGATCGTTGGCCCAGCAGTGAGAAGCCAACTGGCACGGGTGTTTCGGGTCAATCTGTTTCGCCATCCGCTTGTCCTCCTGTAGCGGCGCCCAGAAAGAACCTTCTGGTTCACGGAGCTCCTCGTCCACGCGTAGTGATCCGCCAGCGACGTTGTTGCTCCATGTGGGGACCCACGAGAGCAAGCCACTCGAGACGGCAGCCCATTTCAAGATCTTTGGCTGGCCGTGTCGAATCAGAAAGTACGCCGTGATACCCGCAAATATCTCTTCCACAGTCTTTGTATAATCCGCCACCAGTCCTTCAAGATGTGCACCCTGAACCAGCCCCAGCAGCGCAAAGATCTTGTCCCGGGCGTCCGAGGCCTGACACCAGGAAGTCCGAGCCAACAATTCCGAGAAAGCGTCCACATCGCCATCAACTGACGGTCCACTTATGTGTGTCCATGACGGGAAAAGTTCCGGCACATAGTAACCGGACATACGCCCTTTCAGTATACTCGACAGGGGCACTGAGTTCCGGCCTAGGACGACCACGGCCTTCTTCGACAGCAGAACTTCCTGAATCACCCAGATCCGGCTCCAGCAGGGACGATTGAAAAGAGCCGCCAGGGCATTGAAGTCCTCTTCACCAGCCCAGGCGATCTGTGTTCCACTGCCCCCAAAGAAACAATTCGCATCCATGCGGCTCATAAGCGCACCCTCGGCAGTCTGTCGGGCCCCATCCTCGCCCAAGAATATGACGACGTGCCTTGCACGTGAATATAGACCTCGCCCATTAGCCCGACTTGTTGCGACCGCTCGCCGTCACTCCCCTGGTTTGTGCAGATACCTAGGTAGCGTCTACCCAAACCACACACACATCGGTTTCGTGTCGCAGGCGACGGAGCGCGGCCGCGCAGTTCGCTGTGATGGGAAAAGGTCTCCATTCCCGGCCGAGGAAGATAGTCTCGCAGGGGCTGCGGTCACCGGATGCATCAGCCCAGGTGTAGGAGAGCGCTATAAAGTCCGGTTGCTGCGAGAGATTTGACAACGCCAGTCTGCCGTGCAGTTGCTGGTTCTCTTCAGAGAACGAGGGCGAGAGATGCAACAGCCGAAACTCATCGTGGCTTGTGAGAGGGCGATATACCGACTCATCTCGCATGATGTGACATGCATGATCCTCATGGACCAAACCAAGTCCCTCATGTTTGAGTATCTCCTCGTTCGGCCAAGCCTCATCTAGGCGCAGTGGTGTCCTAGAACCAAGTCTCTTCCCGCACTTTTCCTCAGGTAGGCCAGGTAGTTTAGTTCAGGACCCATTGCGCTCGGGGGCTTCCAGGGTCGTCCGGATTCTGGCGTCTTGGACGTCATCTGAAGCTGAGAATCTGAGCGTTTTCGGCCAGTCGAGTTCTAGTGCCGTATTTGTTACAGACTTCTCGAAAGTTTGTGTTGGTATTGCTCTGCTCAAACGGCCACGATCAGCGCTCTCAGACGAGCTCGCCATGTACATCGAGCCACAGCTCACGCAGCTTGGGATGTCGCCCAACAAACATACATCAGGCCTTTTGCATCCTTCATCGTGCCAGTTTGTAGTCGACATAGCGTACTCAAATATAAAATACACTATCAGCTTCAGGTGCCTCGGGAGGGCAGCAAGTGCTGTAGAGTGAGGAATACCAGTACGGAAAGGGAAAACCGCAGAAAATTGAGGCTATGCAGCGGGGCAGCCCGGGGATTACGTGAAGAGCCACATGCACCACCTGGTCAAGACCAATACCCTGCAGGCAGCAGCAGTGAAAGAGCTACGTGCTGACAGGCTGACGGGCGTAAATCTTGTGTCGAGAAACTTACATGCCCAAAGATGCCTTCTTAGGTAGGCACTTGCAGTTTAGGCATTACCTAGACACTTGACAGGGGATTCGGGAAGCACAACACTATAGAGCGACATGTTCTGCTTCAAGATCTCTTCAAAGTCAAGCCACGTTATGATGCACTCTCATCTCACAAATATGTAGCACACCTTGAAGGAGAGCAACCTCCTTAGCAGAGTGCCCAGGTGTCCAGGCCAAGAGACTTCGTCAAGGGCGATAACGGCAACACTTGCAACCAGTACCGCCAGTATGCAATGACAAAGCAATCGGGTCTTTCAGCAGACAGATCATCAGTGATACAAGGACACTGATTCCAGACCAACGCCTCAGATATATTGGCTTGCAAGGCTGTGGCTTGATTCGGCAGAGCAGGAACAGGGAGGTAGTCTTTCGTGTATGATATTTTCTCTGGTATTACTATCTCCCCCTTCCGCTGTCCTCCGCGATGCGATATGCGTGAGCATTTCATCTAGAATGATGGAATATTGTGAGAATAATGGAATGCGGCCAAGAAGCTGAAGACCCAGCCTAGCTGTGATCTGGAAACAATGCAATTACGATGACCGTGCATCCGTTACCATCCATGTGGATATGATGCGACATGATGACCCTAGTAGTGGTGACAATCCAGTGACCACAACGCCCCCTCCCTCCTCGAGTTGAAAATGCGCAGACAGGAAAAATGATGCAATCCAACTCCGAATGATGTTGAAAGCCGATGCAGTGTGCCACACAAAAAGAGAAATCAGTACGCTGACGCCTAGTCGTCTCCAGCCTCAGGGAATATTTTCCCTCAAGGGCAGGGCAAACCTCACCCTCTTGCCGCTGCCCTTCCCCTTGGACTCCCTCCTGATGTGGTTCAGTGTATCAACCTCCATCTCGCTCAGCACCTCTCCCTCAACATCCTCCTCGATGCTCCAGACGTCGGGGCTAGGCTCCCTCCAAGCCCTCGGCGAGAGCCGGCCGCTGCCGTACCCGCTCGCGCCGGACCAGCTCCTGGGCCGGTTCAGCAGGCGCGGGGCCGCCGCGCGTCCACCAAACGACGTCGTCGAGCGGCCCCGCGTCGCGGGCGCCATCTTGGGCCTCCCGGCGTGGATGACGGGGCTCGGCGCCAGATACACGTCCCGGGCGGCGGCGGCGGCGGCGAGGTGCTCGGCCGAGCGGGGAGGAGGCACGTAGCCCCCGCGGGCCATCGCCAGCGCGACGCGGTCCTGCTCCTTCTCCTCTGCCTTGGCGGCGGCCACCGCGGCGGACTTGCTGGCCCGGCGCGCCCGCTGGCGGGCCTGCGACTTGGAGCTGCCGAGGCTGCGGAGCAGGGGGATGTCGAGGCCCAGGCCCTGCGGCGTGAAGCGGACATAGTCCTCTCCGTCGTCGTCGTCGTCGTCTTCGTCTTCGTCGTCGTCGTCGTCATCGCCGTCGATGTCTGCGTCTGTGCTGGGTGTTGACACCTCTGGCGAGTTCCGCGAGGGCGGGGACCGCGAGCCTGACCGGAGGTGCGGCGGCGTGGGTGTCCTGGGTGGTGGCCTGAGTCCACCGTTGAGCTTGGATGGGCTGATCGCCCGGACGACGGGCGACGGACGGTGTGGGTTCTCGATACCGGCGTCGAAAGCCATGTCCATGTCCAGATCCAGGTCCATCTCGTCGTCGGTGTCGCCGTCGTCGAGGAGGGGTGTGGGCGTGAGGAAGGAGTTCATGGGGTCGTCGTCGATGAGGGACTCATGGTGGTCGTCCATCTTCATGTCGTTGTCGTCGGCCTCGATGCTACGATAGAGCGGGATCTGTGTAGGTGGCCAAGAGTCACGCCGCGAGTGCTGCGGCTGGTGCCTTGTGGTCGTCGGCATGGTGGACATGCGCACGTGCGGTCCTCTGTCGAGTGGGTTTCGATGTGTTTTGGTGAATGGCTTGACCCGATATGATATGGGTCGATTCGGCTCTCACGTCCTTTGATGTGCCGGTGAGAGGTCGATAGGCACCCGGTAGGACAAGGCGACGACGTGGTGGTGAATATAGCTCGACTTTCCAGGAAAGTAGGAGACACCGCCGGCCTGGCCGGCTCACTTGACTTATCAGAAGCGACTGTGGGATATCACATTTGACAAGCTGATCGCTTTGGCATCCGGTGTAAGAGGAAGATGACGAACGATACGGTCCTCTCGAAAGACGAGGGGGAAAGACGCAAAGAAATAGTAAGAGGCCAGAGATGAAAAAGGGTCCACTGACTCGAGAGGGAAGGAAGAAGGGATCATCGATAACTTATACCAACCCTGGCAGATCGCCAGCCCCGCGTACGCGCATGCATGCACATCCGTCCACACCATCAGTTATCACGAACATGCCTAGAGGACTCAGACACATCCCAGAAATGACTAGCCCCTCACAGCCCTTCGAGGGCGCGTAGTGCTCATTCACAAGCCACCCTACTTGCCCGAAACGGCCCTGTCTGGGTTGCCTTGTGAGAGCTGAAACCCGGCTGGTGCGAAGTGAACAAAGTGGTCACCGGGAGCACCGTTCCTTGGTGCGATGCCGCATTCCAATGCTCGGTCGGCCGCGTGCTGCGCAGCCTCTTCGGCCTCAGCTGCCCCCGGGTCTCATCAGCACTGGCATTCGCCGGGGTGAGCCAGCCTGCCAGCCAGAGCCAAGCCGTGCCGGGCCTCCCACGTGCCGCCCACCATCCCAGAGGAATGTGAATCATTCCTGCTTGGTAGCTGCGCTTGCCGGGGGCTGACCTGGCAGGCCTGGGAAGTCACAGAAAGGGGGGAAAAAAGAATAAAATAAAATAAAGTGCCGGTTGGAGGCGAGGAGGACCAGAGGCGCATGAGCCGCGCGACCTGAACCTGATTGGGCCTTGTGCGTCGTGGGGCGGCGTACTTGACGTCCATGGCTCCACTTGGCAGCTTGGGATATTATGTATATCAGACCGATTGTAGAGTAATCAAAAGAAAGAAAAAACCGAGATGTGCTCCCAGTGTCAGATTGACGCTGGACGAGTGCGGTGGTCCCGAGCCAGTGGGAGGAACCCTCTGACGGATTGAATCGCAAGGACTGCAACGCTATCGCAGCGTGAGACCGAATCTCAGGGTGGTTCCGAGAATTATCGCGAGGCGCGCTTGTGACAAAATCCCATCATGTGTTCGACCGACGACGGAAAAGATAAAAGATGGAGAAAGGACCATCCCCGCCGCAGGGCAACCAGAAGTCGCAATCTCAGGCCTTGCTTGACAGGTGGAGGCACATGCGTGATGAGGTGAGACAGCACTTGGGGGGCCCCATATACTTTAGCAGCACACCCCCCACGCCGCGGTGATACTAGCGACACTTTGTACTCAAGAGGGCCCCCTCCCTCGGCAGGCAGGCCGCGCGACAGGACCACCTGACCACGCTGCACACCACCACCACCACCAAAATGTCGACGACCCGATACCTATCTGAGCCTGCGCCTCCCTATCCGCGCCAGCCGACACTGCCCGTGGCGAGTGCGCTCCTGACTCAACGACGTATTTTTGACGTCCCGAACGCCATCCTCCCACCCGCGTCCAACCAACCACCACCCCCCCTCTCCTGAGACCCTGCGGCATCAAGAGGACGGCAGGAAAATCGGATGGGCAGAACACGGGCTCTTGAGGCTGTTGAGGGGGTGATCGACGGAGCTGCAGCGGCATTGTACCTGCATGATGCGTCTCAAGCGCTCTGTGGCGGCTCACTCACTGGAATGTTTGGCCCTCAAATGACCCCGAGGCATGTCTTTTGCCAACCACGACCGGCGAGGTCTGTACTACTTACTACTATATGTGGTCTCGTCCGGTCCATTCGCGGATGACAAAAAGTGTCAGTGACATGAAAGGAGAGGCCATACTTACTGTGGCTTGGGCAGTACCTAGGTAGGTCTAGGTAAGATTCTTCGTATAGGCGCCGCATGCGCCCATCACATGTGCAGGCGGCCGGATAATTCGTAGCAGCTCATCTGAGGTGTTCTGATTTTAATTCATGTGGAGAGCAGAGTGTAGCCAGACAGGATGGGCAATCTGGCAATCTGGCAATCTACCAAAGCACCTACGTAGTCGAACTAGTTACCAGTTTGTCCATGACTGCAGCCAATCCCAGGGATGAACCATGCAAAGAGCCGGCTTGCCTCTAGAAGCTCACAATCTGCCCCCCCCGGGGGGGGGGCAAAAAAAAAGAGCACTCACTGCCGGAGAAGGGCGGCGGCTCAAGGGGGAGACTTCCTAAGCAAGAATTATCAGATTACTTCATATGTTATCTAGGCAATTTAAAAAAAAAAACAAAAAAAAAACAAAAAAAAACCCATAGCGGTTTGCGGGAACTTTGCGCCGAATGCACACTGCTTGCAAAAAGGTGCTCGCCATATCAAATAATCTCATCCCATAGCGCCAAGGACTTAACTCGGCAAACTAAACTATTGGTAAGTTAATCTCCGTATACGAAGAGGTCTGAATAGGGGGTGAAAATAAGTATATTTGCTGTTATTGTTGATAATGTTTTGCAAAAGGAACGAAAGAGAAACTATCATCGTACGCTAAAAGAATTAAGCATATACGCATACAGTCCCTTTCAATTGCCGTCGGGCCAAATCAGCCCAACTAGCCATTTAGCCAGCTAGTTTTTTCTAGTAGCTATATGCCTCTAGTCTAAGGCAAACCAGGCTATTACTATAGCTATTAACCTATACTAGCAGTCTTTTATATTAGCTTATAACCTTTTATTATACGCTTTAAAAAATCAGTCTAAAACTTAAGCTATAGGCAACCAGTTGCCTAAATAAAAAAAAAACAAATAATAGTTATATTATATAAAGAAAACACACTTATTGCTTAATTTATAAACCTTTAAATAAAACCCTTTACTTATATTATTAATTTATTATTGTTAACTAAGCATTTTAGCGCTTTATTTAATATAGCTTTTGTTATAGCGTTAGCAAAGTTATCATTGCTATTAACTTATTATACCTTTATAATCTTGCGCTATTTATATAATTAACATAAAGCTATTATATTAATTATTAGCCTCTTTTCTCTAATTATACTTAATTTAACTAAACACTTATACAAAGAATATAAGTCTATATAAATAACTAAGGACATTATAAAAAAACTAAGTCTATTAGTTATTAAGCAAAGCATTATTCTTATTAAGAGACTAATATTAAAAGCATTAATAGTCTTATAAATCTCTAACGCTAAAAAGCTTTAAGTAACCCTCTTATACTTAGTAAAACTTTAATGCACAAAGTTTCCCATCAACGTAAATTAACTATTAGTATTAGTTTTATTTTTAATCGCTAAAATAAACCTAATTTAAAAGCTTAAATCTTTATTGCCGGCTAAAAAGCCGTCGGCAAATGCAAAAAGCTTAGCTATTGCTAAATTAAAAGAGATATATTATAGCCCTCTTAATAAGTTACTAAGTTGCTACTATAAACAACTATTAAGCTTTATATAATTGCTTTTATTAAAGTCCTAAATCTAGGCAGCAATAAATAAGTTAAAAAAAGCCTTTAGTTAGCAAATTAAAGCAATATAAGCACTATAAGCACATTACTCTATATATTATTAAGCCTAGTTAGCTAACTTAGAATTAATAAAAACAATCTTAATGCTTTAACCCTTTTACTTTAAGTCTAGCTTAACCCTATCTATTGTTAACATAGCGCTATTAAAATCTAAAGTAGTACTAAGGAAAAGAAAAGTCTTAGGCTTAGCCTTAAACTAAGCCTCTTGCAACTTTTAATCTTCTAATGCTAAAAAAGCTAATATAACTAAGATAAAAATATTATTAATTTGCATACTAACAAAGCTAAAAGTCTTTAAAGGTCTATTAATAATTAAAAAGCATAGATTATAAGTTAAAGTTAATATATTAAGCTTTTCTCAATAATAGCCCTAATACATAGCAAACTAATAAACGCCTGCTTTAGCAATATTATAAAGTAGCTTAATTACTCTAATAATAGTATTTTAAGGGTATTTAATTTATAAAGTAGCTAAAATAGTAGCTAATATAATATATATAAGTTTAATCTATAACTATAGGTATGCCTAGGTAATATTGTATAATAATAGCATTATGCTGCCTTGCAACAATAATAGCGCAAAGGCTAAAATCAACCGCTGGCTAGCATGTTAAATCGTAGGAGACTGCGTTAGAATAAACGCTTTCTCCTTATCATTATAGCCTTATATAACTAAGCATAACTTTTTATAAAGCTTAATAATCTTGCCCTTAACTTTCTATACTATATAAGCCTTAAAAATACAATAGCTATTATGCCTAGCCTTACTATAGCATTTAAAGCTAAAAACGCTATAGCTAACAAGGTTATCTACCTCTTAGGCATTAAACACTTTAAATAGCTCGCCTAAGGTTGTTATAATGCCGTTATTCTTTAACTTAACGGCAAAGTTATAGTTATCCTCTTTTTTCCTTATTAAAAAGGCGCTAGCCAGCTTATTTTTTAAGCCAAAAGGTTATTCCCTTTGCTTAAGCTTTGTAGCAACTATAATTATATCGCCAATAGCACTAACAATATTAGTAGCATTGTTAAAAGGCTAGTAGTCTTTATTGTTAGTTGCTAAAGAAAGAAAAAGAGTATTAATATCAGAGTTGCAATAAATAATTACTAGGGAAAAAGAAGAAATAAAGGTATTAGAGTTGCGATAATAAGGTTAAAAAATAGTTAATTTAAAGATAATAAGCCTATTAAGTATCTTAAAAGTAATATTATAACCATTGATAGCCGCGATCTTATAAAGCCCCTGCTAGCTATTTTTCTCTCGCTAAACCTATACCTCACTTTAAAGTAAAAGCTTAAGCACATTTATAATAAATAGTTTATTTTAAATATTAAGGGCGCTTTTTACTTAACGCTTAGCTACTACCTTACATAATGCTTTTATAGCCTTTTATACTGCCTTAGCTCTCTTAATAGTTAATAGTAATAAAGCTAAATTAATCATTATATAAAAATATACATTAAAAACAAAAAGGGTAAAAATAAGCTTATAGGGTTTAATAGTATTGTTAACAGCCTTAAGGGCTATTTACAAAATTGCTTTATTAGATATTATATTATAAAACTTATTATATAAAATATTAAAAGCTTATTAAAGTAAAGCGTAATATTATTTTAGCTTATTAATTAACTAATAAGCTTTAACAAAAACTTATTTATATATAATTTCTATTAGCCTAGCTTTTAATCTAAACTTTATAAAGGCAAAATTAGTGCCAGCATTATATATAATTATATTAAAAGATTTTTAATAAATATTAATCTATAATAAGCGTAGGGCTTTTCAAGTATCTTTAGCTAATAAAAATAAAAGAAAACAGCTGCTGTGGAAAGCTATTAAAGAGTCTAGAACGTAAAGAATAAGGCAACTTTTAAAATATATAACGTTTGCAAAAATCTTATAATTAAACTCATAATTATCTTTCAAAGTAAACTTAAAGCGCTAAGAAGCATTGCTGTATAATTAGCAATAGTAGTAAAACTTCTCAATCAACTATAGTATATCTTTATTAATATTATTATAACTAGCCTTCTTAAGCAGCTAATAAAGTTAATACGTCGCTAAATAGCTAAAGCAATAATAAAGGCATTATAGCTTTATTTCCGTAAAAAAAACGCCTGCTTATTTCTCCTTACTTAAAAAAAACCATAAGTAGCCCTATTTGCATATAATAGGGATAGTTTTATTATTATAAATAAGTTAGTTTATTAGGTTATTAAATTAAACGCATAAGCGGTTTATATCTATAAGGCAAAGTAAAAAAAGCGTTGGAGCATTTAGCATATAAAAGTTAACGCGCTTAATCAAAGTATTAATAGCAATAGTTCTAATTAAGTTTGCTATTAATCTTTTGCTAAATTTAATTAAGGCTTATCTTATTATTAACTTATCAAGCTTAATAAAAGGGTTTTTTTGTTATAGGGCAAAAAATTGCTCTTTTTTAGCTATAGATACTCTCGCAGCACCTATATTAAGTAATATGCTTTAAAATTATAACTAAGTATAATAGTTTTTAATAAGAAATTATATAGCGTTTATATTAGAGCTATTAGCAAAATAAACGTTGTTGCTAGTAAGGCGGTATAGGAAGCCTTAGTTTGCAAGCTAAGTAAAGGCTTTGGTCTTTTTCTTATAGTCTTTATCATCGTTGTTAACCTCATCTTTCAGCTATATTTAGTCTGCTTTATTACCTTTATAACTTGCTAAATATATCTTAAAGCTATTAAGGTTATTGCCATTAAATTAGCAGTTGGCAATAAACTAATTATATAATCAATCGCATTTCTCTTAAGAGTATTTTGTTAACTAATAATCTTCTTTGCTATATATATAGCACTTTTTCTTTCAAAGTATACGCTGCTAGAAAAGGCGGTCATTGTAATAGTTACTACTATAGCCTTAAAAGCCGTCACGCAGATAAAAGCCGCTACAAAGGCTGCCGCAAAAGCCTTTACCTTAGCCATAGTTATTATTATAACAGCGGTCTAAATAATACTAATTATCTGCTTTATTAGCGGTTAATTACTATTATAAACTGCAGGCAAAATAGGTTTTAATTAAAAAGCATAGGTTGAAAAATAGCTCTTTGCAGATAATAGCAAGCTTAAAAAAAGCATATTTAAGTTTATATACTCTATAGCAAGCTTTGATTATTATAGTCTTAAGTGCTTATTTGCCTGCATAATCTAGTCTTAAAATACATTAGCATAATTATAGCTTATTAAACAAAATTTTAAAAACTTTATAAAGGTTTTTTCCTTTATTCTGCTGCTTAATCTTATTAAAGATTATTAAAGTCTAATTTATATAATAGTAAAAATAGTTGACTTTTATATTAAAATGCCGTTTAATCTTAATATAAGCTTCTGTAAACGTATTAAAACAAATAACGTAGCTCTCATAAAACCATTAAGCATAGCCGATTAAAATCCTTGGAAAAACAGCGTAAAACTAGCTAAGCTTAATTTAAGCGTGCTAGCAAAGACTAAAAAAGATCTTAAGCTTATTATCTAATAAGTTGTATAGCTTGCCTATATACTTTTAATCTAGGCTATATATCTTTATAAAGCTAGTTAAGGTTTAAATATTAATATAGTTGTTTAAATACTCAAGTAAAGAAAGGGTCTTATATAGATTGTATCGCTAGAGATTATAATAGTATACAAGCGATTCTAATACCAAAAACAAGATATTATATAATATATATAGATAGTTAAAGGGCAATAATCATAGTCTTATTATATAATCTATTAAAACTAACGCAGAGGAGCTTTATTTTAAAGGCAACCTTAAGGGGTTTTATTGCAAATATAACCAAAAGAGCACCCTTAAAGGGTTTAATTATAAGTATTATATAGTTTATTATATATATAATAGTAACAATAGTTGCAAAAGGTTTTATTACAATTGTAACAAAGGCAATAATAACAAGGGGCTTTATTGCAAGCCACTCTTTAAAGCTTCTTTAACTTAAGAATATATTAAAGGTTCCTTAACAATCTATTATATGCCGTTTAATTATTCTTGCCAAAGTTCCTTTTAATAAATCTAAAGCTCTTGCTAAAGCGCTTCCTCTTATTATAAAAGTTAAAAAAGTTTTAATAACAAAATGCCTTACTGCCATTTATAAGCACATAACCTTAGGTTAAGTTTTAAGTTTTAAAGCTTAACTAAGTCTCACGTAAAAAGTTTCTCATAAGCAGCAAAGGCTATTAAATATAGTTTAATAAAAGCATTATTTCACTTAGTATAAATCCCATTTTAATAAAAAACTTGCTTAAGGTTACAGCGTAGGTTAAAAGAGACAGCGTTAAATATATTAGCAATCTACCTACTAAAATCTTTACAAAAGTAATAAAAAAAATTATTATTACACCACTTAAGATAAATAGCAATTACTGTTGGTAAGTCAATCTCTGTATACGAAGAGGTCTAAATGGGAGGTGAAAACGAGTGTATTTGCTATTGTTATTGATGATGTCTCTAGCAGAAGGAACGGAAGGGAAACTATCGTTGTACGCCAAAGGGATTAAGCGTACACGCGTACGGTTTTTTCTAATTGCCGTTGGGCTAGATTAGCCCAACTAGCCATTTAGCCAGCTAATTCCTTCTAGTGGCCGTATACCTCTAGTCTAAGGCAGACTAGGCTATTGCTATAGCTATTAACCTACACTAGCAGTCTTTTGTATCAGCTTATAACCCTTTGTTATATGCTTTAAAAGATTAGTTTAAAACTTAAGCTATAAGCAACCAGTTGCCTAAATAAAAAAGAAATAAATAATAGTTGTATTATATAAAGAAAATATATTTATTGCTTAGTTTATAGGCCTTTAAACAAAACCCTTTACTTATACCGTTAACTTATTATTATTAACTAGGCATTTCAGCGCTTTATTTAATATAGCCTTTGTTATAGTGTTAGCGGGGTTATTATTGCCATTAACTTATTATATCTTTATAATCTTGCGCTGTTTATATAATTAACGTAAAGCTATTATATTAATCATTAGCCTTTTTTCCCTAATTATACTTAATTTAATTAGGCACTTATATAAAGAATATAAGTCTATATAAATAACCAAAAGCATTATAGAAAGGCCAAGTCTATTGGTTATTAAGCAGAGCGTTGTTTTTATTAAGAGACTAATATTAAAAGCGTTAATAGTCTTGTAAATCTTTAACGCCAGAGAGCTCTAAGTAACTCTTTTACACTTGGTAAAACTCTAATGCACAAGGTTTTCTATTAACATAAATTAACCGTTAATACTAGTCTTATTTCCAATCGCTAAAATAAACCTAATTTAAAAGCTTAAATCTTTGTTGCTAGCTAAAGAGCCGTTGGCAAATGCAAAGAGCTTAGCTATCGCTAGATTAAGAGGGATATATTATAGCCCTCTCGATAGGTTACTAAGTTGCTACTATAGGCGACCGTTGAGCTTTATACAATCGCCTTTATTAAGGTCCTAAATCTAGGCAGCAATAGATAGGTTGAAAAAGGCCTTTGGTTAGCAAATCAAGGCAATATAAGCACTATGAGCGCGTTGCTCTATATACTATTAGTCCTAGTCAGCTAACTTGGGATTAATGGGAATAATCTTGGTGCCTTGATCCTTTTGCTTTAGGTTTAGCTTGGTCCCATCCATGCAGTACCAGAGGAAAGAAAGGTTTTGGGCTTGGCTTTAAACTAGGCCTTTTGCAACTTTTGGTCTTCTAGTGCTGAAAAAGCTGACGTAGCTAAGATGAGAGTATTGTTAGTTTGCATACCAACAAGGCCGAAAGTTTTTAAAAATCTATTAATAATTAGAAGGCATAGGTTATAGGTTAAGGTTAATATATTAAGCTTTTTCTAATAGTGGCCTTAGTATATAGTAAACTAGTAAACGCCTACTTTAACAATGCTATAAAGTGGCTTAATTACCCTAATAATAGTATTCCAGGGGTATTTAGTCTATAGAGCAGCTAAAACAGCAGCTAATATAATATATATAAGTTTAATTTATAATTATAAATACGCTTAGGTAATATTGCATAATAATAGCATTATATTGCCTTGTAATAATAATAGCATAAAAGCTAAAATTAACCGCTGGCTAGCATGTTAAATTATAAGGGATTGCATTAAAATAAACGCTTTTTCTTTGTTATTATAGCCTTATATAACTAAGCGTAACTTTTTATAAGGCTTAATAATCTTGCCCTTAACTTCCTATACTATGCAAGCTTTAAAAATGCAGTAGCTATTATGCTTAGCTTTACTATAGCATTCAAAGCTAAAAACGCCACGGCCAACAAAGTTATCTACCTCTTAAGCGTTAAACGCTTTAAATAATTTGCCTAGAGTTGTTATAATGCTGTTATTCTTTAACTTAACAGCAAAGTTATAATTATCTTTTTCTTTTCTTATTAGGAAGGCGTTAGCTAGCTTATTCTTTAAGCTAAAAGGTTGTCCCCTTTGCTTAGGCTTTATAGCAATTATAATCGTATTGCTAACAATACTAACAACATTAGCAGTATTATTAAAAGATTAGTGGTTTTTATCGTTAGTCGCTGAGGAAAGAGGAGGAGCGTTAATATTAAAGTTGCAATAGGTGGTTGCTAAAAGAAAAAAAGAAATAAAGGTATTAAGGTTATAATAATAAGGTTGAAGAATGGTTGATTTAAAGGTAGTAAGCTTATTAGGCATCTTAAAGGTAACGTTATAACCGTTAACGGCCGCAATCTTATAAGGCCTCTGCCAACTATCCTTCTCTCGCCAAACCTATACCTTACTTTAAAGTAAAAGCTTAAGTATATTTATAATAAATAGTCTATTTTAAGTATTAAAGGCGCTTTTTACTTAGCGCTTAGCTGCTGTTTTGCATAATGCCTTTATAACCTTTTATACCGCTTTAGCTCTTTTAATAGTTAATAGCGATAGAGCTGAATTAATTATTATATAAGAGTATGCGCTAAAAATAAGAAGGATAAAAACAAGCTTATAAGGTTTAATAATATTATTAACGGCTTTAAGAGCTATTTGCAAAATTGCTTTGTTAAATATTATATTATAAAGCTTATTGTATAAAATATCAAAGGCTTATTAAAGTAAAGCATAATACTATTTTAGCTTGCTAATTAACTAGTAAGCTTTAACAAAAACTTATTTATATATAATTTTTATTAGCCTAGCTTTTAATTTAAACTTTATAAAGGCAAAATTAGTGTTAGCGTTATATATAATTATGTTAGAAGGTTTTTAATAAGTATTAATCTATAGTAGGCGTAGGGCTTCCTAAGTGTCTTTAGCTGATAAAGATAAAAGGAAACAGCCGCTATAGAAAGCTATTGAAAAGTCTAAAATGTAAAAAATAGGGCGACTTTTAAGATATATAATATTTGCAAAAATCTTATAATTAAACTTATAGTTGTTTTTTAAAGTAAACTTAAAGTGGTAGGGAGTGTTGCTATATAATTGGCAATAGTAATAAAACTTTTTAATTAATTATAATATATTTTTATTAATATTATTATAATTAGCCTTCTTAAGCAGCTGGTAAAGTTAGTATATTGCTAGGTAGCTAAAGCAACAATAGAGGCGTTATAGCTTTGTTTCTATAAGAAAAACGCCTACCTATTCCTTCTTACTTAGAAAAAACCATAGGTAGCCTTATTTGCATATAATAGGGATAATTTTATTATTATAAATAAGTTAATTTGTTAAATTGTTAAATTAAATGCATAAGCGGTTTATATCTATAAGGCAAAGTAAAAAGGGCATTAGAGCATTTAGCATATAAAAGTTAATGCGCTTAATTAAAGTGTTAACAGCGATAGTTTTAATTAAGTTTATTATTAATCCTTTGCTAAATTTAATTAAGGCTTATTCTACTATTGACTTATTAAGCTAAATAAAAAGGTTCTTTTATTATAAAGCAAAGAATTGCTTCTTTCTAGCTATAAATACCTTTGCAATACTTATATTAGGTAATATGCCTTAGAATTATAACTAGGTATAATAGTCTTTAATAAAGAATTGCATAGCGTTTATATTAAGGCTATTAGCAAAATAAATGTTATTGCTAGTAAAGCAGTATAGGAAGTTTTGGTTTATAAGCTAAGTAAAGGCTTTGGTCTTCTCCTTATAGTCCTTATTATTATCGTTAACCTTATTTTTCAGCTATATTTAGTTTGCTTTATTACCTTTATAACTTATTAGGTATATTTTAAAGCTATTAAGGTTATTGCCATTAAACTAGCAGTTGGCAATAAACTAGTTATATAATTAATTGCATTTCTCTTAAGAGTATTTTATTAACTAATAACCTTTTTTGCCATATACATAGCACTTTTTCTTCTAAGGTATACGCTGCTAAAAAAGGCAGTTATTATAATAGTTGCTACTATAGCCTTAAAAGCTGTTACACAGATAAAAGCCGCCACAAAGGCTGCCGCAAAAGCCTTTACCTTTGCTATAGTTATTACTATAGCAGCAGTCTAAATAATACTAATTATCTGCTTTATTAGCAATTAATTGCTATTATAAACTATAAGCAAAGTAGGTCTTAATTAAAAAGCATAAGTTAAAAAATAGCTCCTTGCAAATAACAGCAAGCTTAAAAAAAGCATATTTAAATTTATATACTCTATAGCAAGCTTTAATTACTATAGTCTTAAGTGCTTATTTGCCTATATAATCTAGTCCCAAAGCATATTAGCATAATTATAGCTTATTAAATAAAATCTCAAAGACTTTATAAAGGTCTTTTTCTTTATTCTACTGCTAAATCTTATTAAAGATTATTAAAGTCTAGTTTATATAATAGTAAAGATAATTGACTTTTGTGTCAAAATGCTATTTAATCTTAATATAAGCTTTTGCAAATATATTAAAATAAGTAACATAGCTCTTATAAAACCATTAAGCGCAATTGGTCAAAATCCTTAGAAAAACAGCGTAAAACTAGCTAAGCTTAATTTAAGCATGCCAACAAAGACTAAAAAAAGTCTTAAGCTTATTATCTAATAAATTATATAGCTTGCCTATATACTTCTAATCTAAGCTATATATTTTTATAAAGCTAGTTAAAGTTTAAATATTAATATAATTATTTAAGTATTTAAGTAAAGGAAAAGTCTTATATAAGTTATACTACTAAGAATTATAACAGTATATAAGCGGTTTTAATACTAAGAATAAGGTATTATATAATATATATAAATAGTTAAAGGGCAACGATCGCAGTCCTATTATATAGTCTACTAAAACTAACGCAGAAAAGCCTTATTTTAGAGGCAACCTTAAAGAGTTTTATTATAGGTATAATTAAAAGAGGTTTGGTTGCAGGCGTTGTATAGTTTATTATATATATAATAGGAACGGCGGTTGCAAGGGGTTTTATTGCAATTATAACAAAGGCAATAATAGTAAAGGGCTTTATTGCAAGCTACTCTCTAAAACTTTTTTAACTTAAGAGTATGCTAAGGATTCCTTAACAGTCTATTATATACTATTTAGTTATTTTTGCCAAAGTTCCTTTTAACAAATCTAAAGCTTTTGCTAAGGCGCTTTCTCTTATTATAAAGATTAAAAAGGTCTTAGTAGCAAAATGCCTTGCTGCTATTTATAAGCATATAACTTTAAGTTAAGTTTTTAGTTTTAAAGCTTAATTAAATCCTACTTAAAAGGTTTTTTATAAACAGCAAAGGTTACTAAATATAGTTTAATAAAAGTATTATTTTGCCTAATATAAACTTTATTTTAATAGAGAACTTGCTTAAGGTTGCAGCGCAGATTAAAGGGGACAGCGTTGAACATATCAATGATTTACCTACTAATATCCTTATAAAAATAATAGAAAAGGTTATTATTATACTATTTAAGGTAGGTAGCAATTACCCTAGCAACTGCTATATTTAGGTATATTTAACTAACGCTTAGCTATACTTTTTTATACCAAAGGCAAGCATTAAGTAAAAGCTATATTGCCTAAGAGATTTTAGTTTCTGTTAAAAGGTTGCTTAACACTAAAATAAGCTGTTAGGCATTATAAACCTAGTTAAATACTAAGGTTTTTATCTCTTTAACTAAAGGGTTGTTTAAACTATTAAGATTAGCTATATTAGTTTAATTTAGGTTGCTTAATTTAAAGGATAAAGATTTCTAAAATAAATATAGCATAGTAATAAAATACAAGGGGTAAAAAGTAAAGGGGAAATTAAGTTATTATATATATATGCATACGCTTAAAAATAGAGTAAAAATAAATGGAAAAAGGGTTGGAATGCAGTGTAGGGTATTTTAGGGTTGCTGATGTATTTATATATATATGTGCTATTAGTGCTTTTATTGCGTAGTAAAGATAAAAAAGATTATAAGATTTTTATAAGGGCAGAAGCACTTAATAAAAAGGTCTGCTGGTTGATTGCTTGCTATTATAACCTTATAAAAGGTTTTAGTATTTTTATATAGAATTGATTATCTTTTTAAAAGTATAATATAGCATTAGATAAGCTGCTAGCGTTTATAGAGAGGTTTTAAAATTGTTTATACGTTGTTTTGCGTTATAGACGCACTAAAAGGGTTGCTAGTAATAACTTTTACTAAAGTTTTTTAATTATCTTTAATAGTTAAAGAAAATAGCCTTTTGCTAGTGATAACTTTATTAAAGTTTCTTTGCAAGCTGTTTATTGTTTTTTGCTAAAAGCATAAAGCTTATTATTATAAGTGGTATACTTTTTTTAAGAAACGTTGCGGCGGTTTTTAAGGCAAGATTTGTTTCTTTTACCTTGCTGTCTATAATTGATTATTTAACTACTAATTAGTATTAGTAAGTTAATCTCTATATATAAAAAGGTTTAAATAAGAGGTGAAAATAAGTATATTTGCTATTATTATTAATAATGTCTCTAGCAAAAGGAACGGAAGGAAAACTATCGTTGTACGCTAAAGGGATTAGGCGTATATGCGTACGGTTTCTTCTAATTGCCGTCGGGCCGGATTGGCCCGACTAGCTATTTGGCCAGCTGGTTCCTTCTGGTGGCCGTATGCCTCCGGTCCGAGGCGGACCGGGCTATTGCTATAGCTATCAACCTACAATTACCTTAGCAACTGCTATATTTAAATATATTTAATTAACACCTAGCTATACCTCTTTATACTAAAGGCAAGCGTTAAGTAAAGGCTATATTGCCTAAGAGATTTTAATTTTTGCTAAAAGGTTGCTCAACACTAAAATAAGCTACTAAGCATTATAAAGCTAGTTAGATACCAAAGTTCTTATCTCTTTAACTAAAGAGTTGTTTAAACTGCTAGGATTAGCTATACTAGTCTAATTGAAATCACTTAATCTAAGGAATAAAGATTCTTAGGATAAATATAGCATAATAATAAGATATAAAGAGTAAAAAGCAAAAGGGAAATTAAATTATTATATATATACACATATGCCTAAAAACAAAGTAAAAATAAATGGGAAAGGGGTTAAAACGCAGTATAGGATACTCTAAGGTCGCTAACATATTTATTTATATATGCGCCATTAGTGCCTTTATTGTATAGTAAAAATAGGAAAAATTATAAAATCTTTATAAAGGCAAAAGCACTTAATAAAAAAGTCTGCTAATTAGTTGCTTGCTATTATAACCTTATAAAAAATCTTAATGTTTTTATATAAAATTAATCATTTTCTCAAAAGTATAATATAACACTAAACAAGCTGCTAGCGTTTACAAAAAGGTTTTAAAGTTGTTTATACATTATTTTGCATTATAAATATACTAAAAGAGTCGCTAATAATAACTTTTGCTAAAGTCTCTTAGCTATCTTTAACAATTAAAGAAAATAGCCTCTTACTAGTAATAACTTTATTAAAGTCCCTTTGCAAGCCGTTTATTATTTTCTGCTAAAAGCACAAAGCTTATTATTATAAGTAATACACCCCTTCTAAGAAACATTACAGCGGTTTTTAAGGCAAGATTTATCTCTTTTACCTTGCTATCTATAATTAACTATTTAACTACTAATTAATATTAATAAGTTAATCTTTATATATAAAAAGGTTTAAATAAAGGGTAAAAATAAGTGTATTTGCTATTGTTATTAATAATATCTTGCAAAAGAAACGAAAGGGAAACTATCGTCGTACGCTAAAGGGATTAAGCATACACGCGTACGGTCCCTTCCAATTGCCGTCGGGCCGAATCGGCCCGACTAGCCATTTGGCCAGCTGGTTCCTTCTGGTGGCCGTATGCCTCCGGTCCGAGGCGGACCGGGCTATTGCTATAGCTATCAACCTATATGAACATCCATGATTTGCTGCCGTCAAGGCTGTGGAAATTTACAGCAAACATCAAGTCGAATAAGTGACGGCGTCAGGGAAAGAAAAAAAAGGACATCTTCGTAGACAAAGAAATAAATGTGATCTTGAGCGCCAGCATGTCTTCCAGAGTTGCTTTATGTTGCTCACACTAGGCTTGGTACCGAACAATGGCATTGTAGGGGACAAAGCATCAATACATAGTCTTTCTTCTGGTCCCAAACGTATATAGCCGCTAGAATTTATCATGACCCATATGCTCACAGCACATACTAACGCAAAAGGTTTGCAGATTCACACCTGCGACATCTTGTTCAAAACGAGAAGCCTTCGAGATTACAATATTCAACCCGTGGTCCGTGCCACGACAGTGACCGCTGACATGGACCCGGGCGTTGAGGATCGCTTCAGTTTCGGGGTTGAGCTCGAATTCGCCATTGCGTACGTCTACGAGTCAGAAGTAGAGGGACTGCCCCGAGGCGACGCCAACTACGCGGAGACCTGTGCAAAAGCCATCATCCTACCCGGCGATGGCTCAGGGTCAGATTCAGACGAGGTGGGCGTGGACTTCGAAGACCGCGTCTACGACCGTGTCGAAAGGGACATCGGGGTCCTCAGCAGGCTCGCGGCCGGAAGCACCAGGGCCGACGGCTCGGACAGGTGGAATGTAAAGACGGATGCCAGCATAGGCCTACCGCTCGGTCGGCCCATCTGGGAAAGGTACAAAGGTGTGCGCTGGGCTGGACTCGAGGTGGCCTCTCCGGCGCTGTGGAACGAACCACGGAGCTTTGAAGAGATTCGTCAGGTATGTATTGCGCCTCCGCCACGCCTACTGGACGGTGCTATCTCCGTCGTGTGGCTTTCATACTCATGTCGACCAGGGACAGGACTGGACGTCACTGAGGGACATCCGTCGTATCGCCTCGTTGTTGTTCGCCGCTGACCCGCTTCTTGTCCAGTTGCATCCAGCCCATCGGTCCCACAACAAATACTGTATGAGCAAACGCTTATTCAGCAACGTCGCGCAGGGACTCTCGCATCAGGAGGCTAGGCGACAGGTCTATCAGGTCAACCCCAACCTCCTACCTTCGCTGGAGCTGGGTCCCGAGCTGGTCGCCCGCCTCATGGCTGGACCCATGGAGAGGCCGGCGTACAACCTCAACAACCTGAACGAAGACATGTTCTCAAACCGGGGCCCGAAGACCATCGAGTTTCGCCAGGCGGCTGCCACGCTCGACGCAGACGAGGTCATTGCCTTTGCAAAGCTGTGGCTCGGGCTGTGCGGGCGGGCGAGCAAAGGCCCCTTCTTCCAGACCTGGACCGCGATCAACCGATGCCATGTGGTAGAGACGCAGCGACAGCGAGGATTGGACGTCACTTTCGACGTGTTCGATCTACTCGCAATGCTGGACCTCGTCCAGGAGGCCGAGGCGCTTCAGTCTGTCATGTTGGCGAGGCTGGAGTAAGATCTCTCCTGAAGTGGTTTTCAACCAACATGAGTATCAATTCTCATGTCGTGCTATTTCCATATCCCAATATTCACCTGAATACATGACTTTTACCCAATGTGACCTTCTGGACCCTGCTTGCTGTTGCTCCTCTGTTTCGTTGTTCCGAATCCTCAATTGTGTCTGGCCTCGTAGGTGAATTCACCAATGCCACTGCAGAGGAGGAAAAAGATCGTCAGACCTGCATTAACCCACACTGCCGCCAGATTCCTGGCAGACTCGGTAAAGGGTGATATGCTACATGGCCCGGCCCTTTGCCCGGATCGGTACGCACTCTGATATGCCCAAGGCCCCCCCATTCTTGACTCGTGTTGCTGCCCGAAGAGGAAAGCCGCAGGAGGACCCTTGGCGGCAATCGTGGGCCATCGACGAAACTGCAACGCTACGTCATAGTTCGTGGGATTCTGATCTTCGTGGGATGGCAGGATTGACAAGCATCTAAAGTGCTTTGACGATCTTGGTGGTTGATGAACCCCCCACATCTGCCTGCCTGCCCGTTGCCCTGCTTGACACGAAGGACACGCGTCGGGCCGTAGGGGCGACACAGCTTGTAAAGTTCCAGGAGGGACCTTGGAGGCCGCGAATCCACCTGAATCGCGAGAGGCGATCGTCGGAGGAGAGGCTGCGGTATGTAGCCGGCCGGAGAGGGGTCCATTCAGCCCCGTTCTCGACGACTCACGAGGGCCATGTCGTCGATCCCGCGCGAGGCAATGACGACGTGCCTCCCACACGAACCCCGTTGCTTGAGCCCGTGGGATCCCGTGGCTGATTGCGCTGACCCAATCACCGGTGCTGGAGGAAGATGCCGGAACGCCGAAAGATCTTCGATCTCAATTTTCAGGGTCGCGGCGTGCGATGATACCCAGGTGTTTACCGAGACATGCAGCATAAGTGGACGCTGTTGAACTCGGCGCACAATTGGAGTCCACAGGCGGACCAGCCCCGCCAGAGATGTGCTTGACGTCCGAACTGCTTCCGAGAGGAGAGTCCTCGTCAGCGTTCATACTCGTTGACAGAGCCCATTCCTTCCGCATCGTACGTGATGCTGTGCTCACCAAGAATGTGGACAGACATATCCTCAGGTCTGTCCTCGGTGGTACACGCTGCGCATCCTAAATGTAGACAGACCAGACAGAGCGCCCGTCATGATTAACTCCACATCCTTGATGGCACCGTAAATGTTGCCCGACGCAGGTCACAGCCATGGCATAGAGCTTCGTCTTGCCGTCGCTCTCATGCCAGCTCGGGTTGAACAGCCAAGTCTGTCCAGCAATGCACGACCAGCTCGGGACGATAGGCACTGAAGCCTGATGCGCTCCCGCATCTCTTTCCTGCCTTTGCCTCGCAAACAGTGACACCGTGTGCATGTCATCAGACCGCAAACAGCCCAGATATTCTGTTCCTCGATACCACGGATATTACACAAGGCCGCAAGGTCATCGTGGACATCGCGTGGGTTCGACACAACAGTCAGGTCGGAGCAGCTTTACTCCTGCACTATGTGGCATATGCTAGTCGTCTCGTCCCGCGCTCTGTCTCGTCGGACACGCGCTTCTTCAGGCGCGATGCAGCCGTATCCGTACTCACAGAATGCACCGGTTCTGCACGTCCAGATGAGCTCGCCGGGCATGAAGTGCACGGTCCCGGCAAGCTTCATGGCTCCCTGAGAGCAGCAACGTGCATTTGAAGAGGTGGCTTTGTAGCTCGTCGCTTGTTGAAGATTTCCCTCCGCATCGAGGCAGTAGTAGTGCTGGCTTGACGTAGCTGCCGGCGTAGGCAGCTGTCTGTCTGATGCGATGGATGTACACACGTGACTGGTGTAACGAACTTCCGAGCCACAGCTCTCCTTCGCTGGCCAGGGATCAAGTCGAAGGGCTTTCTTTTGATATCGGGGCCCCTGGCCACGGAGCCAGCTACGATGATCAAACAGTTGGAATAAACTTGAGCCTTGTTCGAGCCCTGCCTAGGGCGCACTAGGATGATGAGCAGGAGTTCTAGGCCCACTTGTACGCGATGCTAAGAGGTGAGCAGACTCTAAAGGCATCTCGAAGGGTTCTGAGCAGGTCGGCAGAGCCTGTTATCATTTTGGCCATGTCGATCCTGCCAGGCTCGAGCTGCAGCGCGACAATACCGGCCCAGCTATGACCGGGCACTGATTGTAGCCCACTGACCTTCCCCATGAAGCCGTCCATCACTGGGTTGATGCACCGCCAGCGCCTGCGTTCTGGATGATCCAGTCGGCCAGAGTGCCAGTCGCAGGAACAGCTTCATGACACTGTCGTGACTGGGTATGCAGTGACGCAAGACCGAGTGTGGTTTATGTTGTTCACAGTCCGAGATGTGACGATCCTGCGATGGCGCAGCCGGGGTTTTCCGGTGAGACGATTTGTTCATGATTGCCCGCGCCAACAAAAACTGCTTCTTATATTGCTTCGAGAACTTCGAACTGTCGTGGGCTGTCCAATCGGATAACATGAAAAGCAACGGCTGCTATCATTCCACCACGCTTGTGGCACGGAAGTCGGCTACAGAACAATGAGTTTGTGAGCACGCACCGCTCGCAATGACGGTGATCGAGGGGTCTGCCGTTGTGTATCTCGGAGATCTCCCCAGACCGATCAGAAAGGTGTAAACTCGGCGATAGTCAAACTCGACAGTATCAGGCCTTTGCCCGCAATTTCGCACACTACCGACATATTCCCAAGGAGCCAGGGCTTGTCGCCGGTGTACATATTGCGCGGCAAGGTAGTGGCCCATTCTTGCTAATCCAGACGGGGAGTAATCGCCCAGTTTTGACCAAAGTCGACGCCATTTGATGATTAGATATACACGCGGTACGCTTTCAAGATTTTACGCACAATTGTGGCCCTGCCGAAAAGACTCATCGGATGACAATAGTCTTCTTGAAGCCACATGCAAGCGGACAGATTCAAGCCAACCGCACGTCACTTGACGGAATTCACTGCCAAAACAATTTCTTGTTGTGAGAGCGATAGCTCACATACAAGCTTCGGCCTTGTCCCGCCGAGAAGCAGTCGACCCAGTCGAATCTGGTGAGATGTCAGCAGGAAGCTATAGGCGCCAATCCATCTTCAGTCTCGGGGCCGAGCTGTTCCCGTGCGCACGCGCGAGGTCCTGGCAGGTCCACTAGCCCGGGTCACCAGACATGGCCAGGTTTTATTGGAGTCTTGCAAGAAAAGAATCGTGCCGCTTGGCAGCAAGGTCGCAGAGCGCCCCTGCAGATGTCGACCAACTTCCAAGACTGGTTGCATCTGTCAAAATCTGAACGGACAAATCTCCGCAGCCAAACGTGGCCAGGTTGCTCGGCTGCCACGACCCGGAAGACGCAGGGCAATCGGGCTGATGGCAAGGTGATCGAATTTTCGGATACCGTCGCGTGCGGTGCGGCAGTTACGGCTGGAATGGGCAGAGTAAACTAATAAACCATTGAAACAGGGTGTTGATAATAGTCTAGTGGTATTATAGGAGGCTCTCATATAGCCGCGTTCCGAGGAGGCTGGCCGAAGGTCGCGCGAGGACGAGGGTTGCTTGTCCACCACCACCACCAAACCATCACAGAGCGAAAACAAAAAGAGGCTGCTTGCAGCTGTCAACGGGAGGAGCGGACAGTAGCAAACCAATGCGGGGGGCGGAGGACATGCGGTGCATAACACGGAAAGGTCCGATTCGAAGAAAGAAGAGGGGTGGATTTCGAGATGGATGGATGGATGGACTGAGGATGGATGGCTGCTGAGTGAGAAGCCGCGCTGAGGCTGTGTGACCACATGTTTCCCCTCTCCCGCTCAGTGTCCTCGTGTCCAACGGCACACTGCGGTATCTCAGACCTCCGGGACATCGAGATGTGTGGATAGGGGAGACCGTACCATGCAAGCACGTAGTGTTTCGTATCGACAGCAAAGAATGCAGCAGGTTTTGTCTTGCTTCAAGGCAGGAATTGCACACGTTTTTAGGTTGAAGTTGAAAGTGAGGTGGACCTGATCCTGGACCTACAACCCCTGCAATGGAGGCTGGGAAAGGCAAAGAGCTTGGGTAAACCAGGGTGAGCCAGGATACCAGCCAGGCTGGACCCTGTACAAGCTTGGTGGGCTTGGTGGGGCGCCGGCACTCTGGCCGAGCCCAGCGGGTGTTCAGCAGGTGGCTAGGCGTGCCGTCTCAGCGACGGCGACCGGGATGGCGTGTGTTTACGCGCTATCTATCACTCGAGCTCTGGCACAACACAGCACAGCACAGCACAGCACAGCACAGCACAGCACACCACATGAGAATGCAGACGTAGCACACGGCCGCAAACCCGACCGTCTTCCCTCCATCTTCCGTTCAATCATCCTACACCCGGGGCGATGTTCCTGGTTTGACTTTTCCCACGCGTCAGCGTATCGTCTTCTCTGCACTCTGCGCTCTGTAATTTGTCCTCTGCAGTCTGCGTTCTGTAATCAGCCCTCGGTACTCTCTGTCGTATCCCCCGCTTCTCATGTGAAAGTTGGATCTTTGAATTCACCACACCACACCAGATCAGCCTTGTCGCGCCTTGTCGTCCGTCCAACTATTACTGTAGCATCTTCAACGCCGATCCAGATTGCCGATCCAGGTCCAGACCTAGAGACTGCTCCATGCTGCGTGTTCCTTTTCAACCACAAGCTCGAGTCAATCTTGCCGATACTTTCCCGTTCAAGAAGCATAACAAACAGACTTCAGCCTCACACGAATACAGCCTCACACGAATACAGCCTCACATGCCCTTGCTAGCACCCGTCGAACTCGTCCCCACGCTCTTCTTCACCCTCGCTTTCGCCCTCACTCCCAACCTCCCCTCTCGTCCCTGCTCCGCGATCCGGTGATCGTCGGCGGCCTTCTGCCTTGCCGCGCAGACCTGACAGCAGTATGTGGGGCTTTTAGGTGCGTAGCGACTATGGACCCGGCTCTTGCAGGTGACCAGACCAGGTCTCTCCAGTCCCCACGTCATACATTGTACAGAGTTGTTCTGGGGACCAACATCCTTGCGCAGGAGATGCAGCCAGCTGCACCTGCGCAACCATGGGTCGTTTGTTCTTCATCGTGGGCAGAGACGCGGACATTGAGGACTATACAATGCTGACACTCTGCATTTCCAGAAGATGGCCCCTGCGAAAGCATCAGCCGACGAGGGCAACAAAGAGCAAACCCCGCCAAGTCCGCGGAAGGTCTCCGCAGCAAACAAGACGTCTCCGAAGCGATCTGGTAACAATGGGGTTGCTACGCCCGCCACCCGCAAGACGTCCGCCGGCCAAACCCCAAAGAGCGCTCCTGCCGCCGCCGGCGGTACCGGCGGGGTCCGAAAATCCCCATCCAAGAAGTCTGTCGAGCCCAGTCTCCTCGGCGACTTCCTCCTCGGCCGGCCCTCAGCAGCACGCCAGGCGGCTGCCCGTCGAAAGAGTGTCCATACGACGGCGGTGAGACAGGAGTTGCGCCAGCAGATGCGCCAGGATGCTGTGCACAGGGTTCAGAGGCCTGGCGGTGTCCAGTCCCGCGTGAAGGAGTGGCAGAAGACCAATGCGGCGGCCATGGTACAGGGAGATCCAGACGACGCTGCCAGCGAGCCCACCGAGATCGCTGTGCATGTCGACGAGGATAGCGTCACAGAGGAGGACCGACAGCGCATCAAGTACAGAGAGAACAAAGCCAGGCGCAGGTCTGCAGCTGCGCCCAAGACGTCCCCTGCGAAAGTCGAGGTGAAGAAAGAGGAGGAACCCGAGGAGCCCACACCCGTCGATGTACGCCAGAAAGGTCCGCCTAAGAAGAGGATCGTCAGTGATGACAATTGGATGAAACGGAACAAGGGCAATGCACCTGCCAAGGCCGCTGCGACAGGTCCAAAGATAAACCCAAATCTTCCGAAAGCAAGCAAGATCAAGGACTGGGCCATGAAGGTCGAGATTCCTGATGCTCCAGTGCCGCCAAAGATCCCAAACAACCACAAACCAGCTCGAGAGTACGCCACCAGATGTGGAGCCACTATCACGGTCGAGGAACACGCTGCCAATTCGACCGTGAAGTCCGGGCGGAGTCGAGAAACCATCACGGTGGAAGAAGATGGAGGCAGCAGCTCACGTACCTGGAAGACGGAGAGTAGCCGGTCCGGGAACGACGGCATTCGAGTGAGGCCTATCCGCTCAACGAGTCCAAATGTGAGCGGCGACGAAAAGTTGAAGATAAAACCTACGCGGAGGATGGAGTCAGTAGTCGTCGACAGTGAGGTGCGCAACAAGCCGACCAAGACCTCACCGCTGCCGGATGACGGAATCCGAATCCGACCAATGCAAGGCCCAGGATCACGTACTTCCTCCGGAAAGATATCGCGTGAAACGACGAGTCGTGTGCCGAGTGCAAATCGGGAGCGAACGCCAACCGGCCGCAGCGAAATCATCGTGGAGTCGGAAACAGAGATTGAGACGCCTACTAGAAAGTCCAAATCCCGAGTCTCTAGAAGAAAGATGCGTCGCGCCACGGCACCGACGGTCACCGAAACCGCCACTACCCGTTCTGACGATGAGGCGTCATGGACAAGCGACGATTCATATTCTCAAGACGAATCTGAGAGGCCGTCTAGTGCACCGGCAAAGTCACTCGCGGACATACCCTTCGGCAACTCAGCCTTCAGCGAACTTGATCTCCCAGTTGGCGCCGATCACCATCATTTCGACCGACCTAAGCCCCAGAGGAACAGCAGCTTCAATGTGGTGCCCAAAGCGTTCAAGAAGATCATGACAGGTGCCAAGGAGATTGTCCAAGAGAAAGTCGATCCGCCGAAGCCTGTCGTAAATCAGCCACCGAGCATCGAGAAGTGGCTGAACGGGACGGTTGACCCCTTCGTCGACAAGTCAGCACCGAAGGCGAAAACGGTCGAAAAAGACTGGGAGAAGGATACTCGCAGGCGAGCATCGGCTGAAAAGGCGAAGTCTTCCCCGGCAAGCCCAGCTGAGCCCCCACAAACGCGTAGGGAAGATGATGCCAAGCACAACGAGCAGCAAAGAAGACCCTCGGAGCCAGCCGAGCAACCAGCGATGGGGCTGAAGAGGAGCAGAGCAACGAGAGGCCCCTCTTCACCTCTGAAGCAACCCGCCGTGAAGACGCCTCTCCGCGAGACATTGAACAACCTCTTTAGGGGAGAGTCCAGCGGACACAAGATCCCGACGAAAGCCTATTCCAGTTACCAGGAAGTGGATACAGACTCTCAGCCAAGCTACGCAGACCAAAGTTATGTGGACCATGGCCACAGCCCTACAGACCAAAGCTATATTGATCAAGACTACGATGATCAGAAAAGCTACATAGGGCATGTGGAGGAAAATGCCAATGGAGATCCTCACGTCCGCTCCATCGATCCACGAAGATCAGCATCGCCGGAGTCTTCCTACCTTTGGACCGATGTGAGCAGCAGCACAGAGGGTCCATACATGACACCAGCCATCCCTAAACGCCGGCCACCACCTACGAATGGGCAATACGAGCTTTCTACCATCGTCTCCGAGGGGTCAGAGAGCACGATTGGGTCGGAAACAATGTCGGTTCTGTCGGAATCTACCGTGACACAGACAACGGCACTTACTAGGTCCAGCGCTGTCTCGCGGAGGAATAAGGGATCCGGGTTGAAGCGTCGTCTGACCAAGCATTCCGATCTCGTCTCTGTCCTGTCCCTTCCGGATGATGATAGACCCGCCCGAGCCAGCAGCATCAAATCTACTAGTAGCCTTCGGCGGAGGACCAGCAATCTGGAGAAAGTCACTGTGGAAGATCTTCTCCAAGAATTTTCTATAGACGAGGACCTCTACCGTCGAGAACTCAAGACTCTGGTCGACGGTGCAGTCCCTGTATTACTCAACCAGGTCGTCCACGGCAACGATGACTACGCCAAGGACCTCTTTTCAGCGTCGTCGGATGGACGAGGAGACACGCTCGGCAAAGCAGTGGTGAACATGGGCGTCGCTCTTGAGAAGCTGAAGAACTTGCACAAATGGGCGCCTCTGGTTGATGTGGACAGGATACTCACCTGGGTGTTCACGGCGTACCCAGTGTATGACAGATATCTGGATGTCTGGCGAATGGGGTTCGAGGGTATTGTTGTCAATCTTGCGCCGGCTGCAGGAAGGCCGGACGACGAGGACTCCTTGATCGATGCAATGCCTCGTAACGCAGACGGAGATGTCGTGGACACTAAGGGCCAGCCCGTCGATCTCCAACGCCTCTTGACGAGACCATTAGCACGGATCAGGGGGCTGTTGAAGCTCTTGAGGGTAAGCAGTATTCAATCTAAATTTTACCATTGGGGGCCGGCGGACTAACATGATGCAGGGCGCACGAGCTATTGGCGTCAAACATCCGGAGCTGGACATGGTGATCGGGGATTTCACGACCCTTCAAGAAAAGGCACGGAGGCGTCACCGCGAAGAGGTTGCCCGCAAGACAGACGAGGATGCCAGCAACACAGACACCAGCCGGTGCTCCGATCTTCGAAACTTGAGGCCTATGGAAGGCGTACTCATCGACCCAAGCCGGCAGGTGAATGCCAAAGACTTTTTCTCCATGGACCTCTCCCACTCGAGCGGCCAGAGGCTTGAGTGTCAGGTGGAGCTCATCTACCGTGACAAACCCAAAGATCCTATGGACAGGGGCGATATCCTGATACGAGACACGGGACATGCTCGATTCTGTCTCATATTTCCTCCAATTCCAAAATCGGCTATTTCTGCCCGGAGGGGTGATCAACCTGGCGTTTTGGTTATCATGGTGCGAGGAAGGCACAACGGCAAAGAGTGGTATGAGCTGGTGACCTTGTCGACCGATCTCGATGAGCAGGTCCTAGACTGGCTCGATATACTGGGAACAACACCGGTGCCGCCGACTCCAGCCTTTGGCACCTTGATGAATACCCCTGCTGCGCCTTCACCCCGGCAGGAAGTTGATGTGCCCCTGGGTGAGCGGACTGGACCTGCGAAGCTACAGAAGTCTCATCCAGACCCAGTACCTTCAAGAGTGGTCAGTGCAGCGGAGGAGCAACCCAAGCGCAACACACCTAGTCGCTACCATGTGCGCCACGCAAGTACACCAACTACTCCCGTCACGCCGCCAGCGACTACATCTCCCTCACGGCAGAGTCCGTCACCAGAGCGCACCCCCACTCAGAAGTCCTACGAATGGAAGAGCCAGCCCCAACCTCTTGCCGTGCTTCCTCGTCAGGCCGAATCTACGCCTCTCCGAGAGGATATGCGACCTGACCCCAAGAAGCTCACGAAGTCGACTCCAAACAGCAAGCCTTTCCGCGAGGACGGCGCACCGCCGCCTCCTGTGCACAGGACTTTGTCCTCTGGCAAGCCAGCGCCTCTCAGTCCTCCGGTCGAGCTGGCCCCGGCAGCTCGAATAAGGCGACGCGGATCGTCGCCCCTGAAGCACGAGTACCGTCCTTCTGATGTGTCCTCAGACTCATCAGAATCAGAGAGCGACTCTGCTTCCGACGTTGAGTCGTCTAGTGACGAGCTCGACGAGGCTGATGTCCCCGATACGCAACCTGCTATCAGCATCAAGCAGCCCTCGGAGATGTCATCTATGGAGTCAGCTGCGGCGTCAGCTGTGGAGTCCGTTGTGTCAGACAATAGCATCACTCCGTCTCATTCAGCTTCTCAAGTTGGTCTCTACGGCCGGCTCGGTCCTGGGGCCGCCAAGGATCCGGAGTACACCATCAAGACGATCGCATCCATCTCGTACTGGTCCAATAAGAAAGGACAGTGGGGTGATGCGTGGCATGAAGCATGCTCCATTGTTGTCACCCCCGGTCTGATCGAAGCGTACCCGCTGTCTACGCACGCTGCCCCAGGCTCTGGGGCCCTGAACTCGTCTGGCTCTTCCGAGTTTGGTGGCGATGCAGATTTATCCCGTATTCAGCCCTTGGTTGCCTTGGAGCTCACGCCCGTGGTCATGATCAGGCAGAGCACGGTTATTGACCTGGAGGTTCGATCTCCAGTGCGGCCGTACTGCAAGCTAGCCAAGATCGATGGCAAGATATTCCGCTTCCGTGCGCCATCAGCCGCGGAGGGGTCCACGCTCTACATGGCTGTCCACAAGGCTCGTCTCAATAATGCTAAGTACAGAGCTCTAGAGGATGAGGCAAGATTCCGGTCGTTCGGTCAACCAGAGACGACCTCTCAGGATACCGACGGACAGTCGAGCAGCAGCCATCGCCGTAGCTGGTTTGGTAGGAAGAACAGCTACCGGGCTTCGACTCGCGCCCCGTCACAGTCTATGTCGCTGTCACAGGGTACATCATCCAGCTTATCCGCGCCGTCTCTCCTGAGGCGTCTCGCGGGAGGTGGCAGCACCTCGTTCAACATCGACAAGTCCTCTGTTGACCGGCGCAGCGTGAGCCGCCACTCGATGGCGACAGCATCTCTGTACACGAGTGGATCTTCATCATCTGGCAACATGACACCACCGCGGTCCCCATCGTTGTCTCTGGCCGAAGCGAGCGGCCACACTGTGGTCCTGGGCAGCGACAATCTCAAGGTCCGATGCCACCTGCTCGTCACTCCGACAAAGTGGGAAGACCACGGAAACTGCAGCCTCCAAATCACGCGTCCACCGCCGGGGATGAGACAGGAACTGCGGATCCGGCACGGCATGGAGAAGCGCGTGATCGTGACTAAATTACCGAAGAAGACGTTCGGATTCGGCGACAGCGACCCCGAAAAGAACAAAGCCATCATCGTACTGGATGTGGTGCTCGGGTCCAAGTGCTTCGGGCGTCTGGGAACGAGGGGAATCATCCTGAACGTGTGGGAGGATCTGCGAGATGAGCAGAACAACGTCGGCCTTGCGCCCAAGACTGGTGGCCTGTCGGGCACGGTCAAGAAGTGGTGCTTCCAATGCAGCAGCGCCACGGAGGCGAACTGGATCTATGGGTTGGTCGCGCAGGAGGTCCACATCGGGCTGTAGTAAAGGCTCGCCGGACTTGGCATCTGGTGACGATCGAAGCGCCGCTTCTTGTCCCCTTTTTTGAAATTGAACCTTTTCCTTATCCTGTTTTCTTTGTCTTTATTTTGGCCGGTGTTGGTGGATCTACTAGGAGTTGGTGTGGATCAGCATCGCGAGGTGTTGGAGGACGGATCTCGTTCGTGTCTTGTTACGATGCATCAGGTATTCTTCCTGAGCGCGGCGCGGCGCATCTAAATGGAAATGGGCTGCAAACGGATTCCTTTGCCATTGCGGGAAGCTGGAGGTCGGGACGAGAATCATGATGGATCAGGGCTGAGCAAAGCGTGGAGGGACGCGAGAGGCGGCCCCGCGCCTCGGGGAGATGGCGCGTGTGTGTGGGAGAGGAGTAATCAATGGTCGCGAGTTGCCCGCCTATCAATGCTTGAAATGATGTCCACGGACAGAGGAGCGCATGCATATATACGTTACATGAAGCTTTTTTTTGGGCGGGGGTGGGATCTCACGTTCGGGTGGCTGTATATTTATAACAGAATCGTCGTACAGAAGGCATTTCAAAGAGAATACAATACCCATTGATTTACAAGACCATATTATTTTTCTTGGCCGCCACGTCTGTTCACATCGTCGCTCACATTTATCTAGGTACAGTACCTACCCAGATACGCAAGAGTCAAAATCCAGGTTCACGGTCCAGTGAACTCGAGGTATCTCAACTTGCGGGTCATCTCTTTGCGCAACACTCAAGTCTTTCTGGACACGCGCATATTCAAAATTGAGACGTTCAGAGTGTTCAAAACTTCTTCTCTGACTGTTCACGCATGCTCGACCTTTATAACGCAAGGAGTCAGCCAACACCAACAGGACGTCTCCACTCTCACATGAAAACCCTATGTGAACGCCGAGCAGATTCAACCTGTCGGTTTCGGCAAAGCAACCACAAGAGAAGCTATGCATAGACAAGGGGGAGGAGTGGCAGAAAGTAGGTATCTGTGTCGATGACGCTGCTCGATGCCAAGGTGATGGACGCTTTTCCTCTGCGGATATCACCTGCGCATTGTCAAGATCAGTAATCACCAATATTCAGTATGTGAACAAAGACTTGAGTCTATTCTAAAAACGTTGATGTGGCTATGCAATATGGCTTTATACGTCTGACATTACAATACCTAGGTAGTACTGATCAGTTCCAAATTAGCCAATTGTTGACGGGAGTAAATTCAAGATGTCACTGCTGTCCAGGTGCGCAACATGCCTGGGAGAAGGCAGGATCCCGAAAGGAATTGCAGCGGCGTCTACATCACCGCAAAGCCCGGTGAGGCGATCGTAGAGCTGTGTGACCTTCATGTTACAGTACATTTCACTGCTTGCCCTCACAGTGCCTTGCACCCTGCACTTACTGACACATGCCTGACTATAAAGAGTCGTGCAAGTGTGTACGTCGTACCTAAACACAAGCACATCGTGGAGTGAAGGTGAATTAACAATCCATATTGGCTATGAACCGACGGTACGTGTCACGATTCGTTTGTCTCCGAATGACATTACGAATTTGCAGAACAATAGAACGCCACTGGCCCCCACAAACCGACCTCATGTTCTTACTCAGGCAAGCACTTCACCGACTAGTTGACCGGGAAAATTTTTTTTTTTTCCCTTTTTTTTTCTTCGCTGTAATATCCAGGGTCGAGGAGAACAGCCGTAGGAGACCTTCCGGGCACACGTCGTAAGCTTGAGTCTGACGCCAAGTTTCTCCGATCCTGACGCAGCGGTGAAAAGACATCCAGACCAGTGACACCCGCGACATGGCATTTACCCAACAACAGATCCTCCCCGCGCCACACATACTTGCCAACGCAGCGTACCTGGCAGTTAGTTCTCATGCCAATAGGGTGTCCAAAAATAGCCAACCAACTGCGATCCTCGACATCGAGGCCTCCGCGCTCCTCCCGACCCCGGCGGGGCCCGCCCCCACGGGTGACGACAACACGAAGGCCCGGGTCATAAAACAAAGGACCGGGACACACTTGCACAGTCTCTCTCACACGATCCCGGAATTCCTGCAACGGGCAGACAGCTGGGGCCCGACAGGGCGGGAGCAGCGCCCTCGGGATCCAAGAGAAGTGGGCTACAGAAGCAGCGGTGCCAAGCACGCCATCCAAACCCCAACCCAAATCCTCTGTGCCAAGTGTAAAAGCAGCCGACTCATGGGTTGGGTGACTCAGTGCTGCGTCTCTGGCCAGTAGCAGAGACTCCCGACACTTGCATGACATGATGCGGTCGTCACTCAGCTCAGCCACTGCTCGAAAGGGTCCCTGGATTGGGATGGAGTGGGGTGGACAGGGCCAGGGATCGAAATTACCGTTATTGATGCACATCAACCCAGCCCTGCAAGGCTGAGCCACACACGCCGGGGGGACTGGCAGACTTGATACTTTTGTAGAAACACGTTGCTGCCATGAGGGCGAGCCTGCTTACTAAGGGCTGCCGGTTGCGCCCTGGGCTCTTGACCACTGGGTCAAGACAATTCAGGCCTCTCCTCCCTCACCTTGATGGCCATCCGGTTTCCACTCAGCCAGCGCCACAGCAGCCACGAGTAAGAAATCTCTACCGCCACGGAAGTCTTCGCCGTCGGATCTCGCGAGGCTGAGGGGCACTCTCATTCGCCACGTCTCGAACGAAAAGAAAAGGGGGACTCGTGACCAATCAGCCCTTCCATCTCCCCTCCCACACTCCCTGCGCGGAGGCCAAATATCCCGCTCCCAAGCTCGGCCGTCCACGGCGGCAACGCACATCGGAGACTTTCCCATCGTATCAGCCGTTCGGCCTCCTGCGCCTGCAGGAATAGAGATGTAGATGGTGGCCGGGGGGGGGGGTTAGAGTCAGAGGGAGAGCAGAGAGATACGGGCCTCCCGAAGCAGCTACCCGCCCTGAGGTGGTGTTCGAGACGGCGACATCGCATCGAGTGGTCCCCGAGGCACCACCTGCGCGACCCCGGAGGGAAGCACCCACGAAAACGGCTGCACCCTCATCTGGTACTTGACGTGCCTTGCATTACCCTCCAAGCCCGTGCCACTCCAGACCAGCAGCGAATAACAGCGACACGTGCCGGCCATGTGACCGGCGCACCAGGTCGCCGAGGATCTGCTTGGCGTCGGAGATGCTGCCGTCCACGAGGTAGCTTCGATGATGTGGCAAGCTGCAGAGCAGAGAGAGAGAGGGGGAGAGAGAGAGAGAGAGAGAAAGGGACGGAAGTACCGAGAAGCGGTCTGCGCAAGCAGTCCGGTGTGACCGTGAGCTTCATTCCACCTCCGTGGCAGATCCGAGCATTACCACGCGCAGATCAACGAACGAGACAAAGCGGCCGGTCCACCGGGCCGTACTTTTGTTCGTCCGGTCGGTCCACCCATCATCGCTGCGAAACCCCAGACAACAGTTGCCGCTGCACAGGCGAGACACGCAGATATCACTAGTGAGGACATACATGCAGGCGAGAGACATCCGATACCGACCGCGTGACCACGAAGCGCAACACATTACTTACATGCACATGCACATACAACAACAACACAACACACACACACACACACACACGCGCGCGCGCGCGCGCGCGCCTGTGGGAGGCGGGTTCCTGAGAGCTGCCGTGGACTCTGGCCGCCGATTGGGCCCTGCACGACCTTCTCGCGTGTGACGGGGGCTGTTCGTCAATTGCGATAGTCCGCTGCGCGGACGCGTGGCGAGATAGCACAGCATGTCCGGTTCCAATGGCGCGCCGGACGGTCAGACAGACAGGGCAGATAAGGGGGGGAACGGGGGGGAGATGATGCGCAGGGAAGAACAAGAAGAAGCAAATGGCCTTACACGGTGTTGATGAAGATCACCGCCATCATCACCTGCTTTGTTGTCGAACGTGTGTTGTTCCCCCAGTCGAAAGAAGTCTCGTGACTGTGGCATACCTACAGAGTAGGGTTTGTGGCTGACCCAAAGCGAATGCCCCTACATCATTCAGTGGTCGGAGCCAGCCAGTCGGATCCCGAGGAGACTGGGACATCCCTGGCACTGATCATCATCTATAATTAGCAACAATGGAGGCTATACTCAATCTCGCCTAGCAGTATTCCTCGTGAGACCTGGTTTGTCCATTTCGGTCGAGTGGGTCGGCCGCTTGCAGAATGCCGTCATGGCTACGGCTGGTCTCTGCCTGCTTTATTAGATCAGGAAAGCCAGGCCAGGGGCAGTCCAGCATTTCAGCGCGTGTGATATGCTCGACGCGCTAGGAGCCAGCAGCCGTGACGGAGGATTTCATCAAAGTTCAATCATGCGGGCGGCAGGACGGAAGCTTGAGACTCGGCTCTTCCCCCCCCCCCCCCCGGGGCCCCCCACCACCAGGAAGACCCGCGATGCCGTAGTAAACCCACGGGTCGCCGGCGGGGGACTAGTGATGGCGGCAGGAAGAAGAGAGAAACCGCTGTGGCCCGAACGAGTCGCAGGCACACCCGCGGTTCAGGCAAACGGTCGACGACCAACCATTGTGTCCGTGCCCTGCATGCCAATAGTGCGTTGGCAAGCAGCGCCGTCTTGCCGCCTTGCCCATGCGGCTCTCTCTCTCTCCCCACTAGTACCTAGGTAGTCCCTTGAGTTTGGATTGACGTGAGGATGACGGCTTGGGAAGGCATTGCGCACAACAACAACCCCCAAATCGGCCCTATATTGCCTCGCGTACCTGCAAATCAGTGATGAGCGGCACGCATAGCGCAGGGCAGTGCAGATGTGTTTCCTCGATGCCATCTGCAATGTAAGCAATTGCAGAGCAATGCTGCGCGCTGACCGCTTCCAACATCTCGATGTCTGACACGCAACATGTCCCACGCCACACAGCGTTGGTCCTTGAAACCTGGGCGGATGACAGGTTGAGCTACTTCCCTCCGTCTTAGCAATCAGGGCATATGGTCCCTTTTGTGGACCGCCGGGACCATCGTCGCCCGGTCATGTTCGCGTTCGGATCGTTACAACCGGAGCTGACACTTGTCATGTCAAATAAGTGAGGCATATGGGGGGGCTTTGACCACTGCGCTTGGAGCTTGGCTGAACGCCTTGGTCAACAGTGATTCGGGCGGAAATCTGTAGTCTCTCTTACTAGGGCCGAGCTGGAGGACGAGAAACGCACTAGGCGGAGCGGACTCGTAGCAACTAACGCTTCAAGGCATCGCCTTGTGTCGGAACGCCAGGGTATTGACCTTGACCTCCCGAGCGGAAGTCCGCTCCGTCTTCTCGTCAGGAAAAGAAAGCAGAAACAAAAAAAAAACCACCAAAAGACCAGACGAAGGCCGTGTCCGAGTTTCCGCGGAGCCGACAAGGTGCACGCCTGTCTGCAAGTAATCCACCGGTCCACCAGTCCACCAGAAATCAAGGCTGATCAAGGCTGATCACCGAACTGGATCGTCAGAACAAGTGCGCGCCGGGACGGCAAATGCCCCGAGCCAAGCAAGTCATGAAGCTCTCTTCCTTGTCGGAGCTTAGCCTCGCAAAAGGCAGGTCCCACGGATTCACACACAGACACAAGCACCAAAGACTGGTACGCGACAAGGGCATCAGGGAAAGAGGTGGGGGGGAGGGGGAGGGGGAGGAGGAGGAGGAGGAGGAGGAGGAAGAGGCGCAGGCTGCTAGCTGTGAGTGCCGCCTCGCCTCTAGTGCGTCCTCCCCCGAAAAAAAATTAATGCCCCCGAACTCCCCCTCTGACGTACGATACATCAAAATCTGGAATGTTACCATGCCCTCGGGACTCCACGAGCAGTTAAATCTCCGATATGGTCAGCAGTGCCTCTTCGAAAATCATGTCGCGGATCGCGGAGCGAGCGGAGTGAAGCGAGATTCGCGATTTTCCTTGTGTCCTTCCACTCTGGGCCTTCGGACTGGTCAGTAAACGCGCTTGCACGCACGAAAGCATTCAGACACGATTCATATCCCCCCAAATCAATTCCACCGCGCTAGTGAGAAACAGCCTCAATCAAATCAAATCAAAGTCGCCGCCGCATCAACGCTATGCTAAGTAGGTATGCACAATATGCCATGAGGGCGGAACGTCATCGCCGACACAAAAGGTTGGGGGGAGGCATGGTGGTGATGGAAAATCATGGAACGTTGCGTAAGGGAATGCCGCTGTCTTCTGGTATTGGCGGTTCAGAAGTCGGCACTCGGCGCACGCAGGGAGGTAAACTCTGACAAGGCCCAACCTCCCGAAAGAGGACTGGGCTCGAGAAGCCTGCATCGAGGGTACGACGCCAGACTGCCAGAGTTGCTGCCAAGTGGCTCATGTTCGCCCACAAAAAAAAAAAAAGAGAGGAGGGCGAACGCCAAGGTACCACTGCAAAGAAGGTTAAACTTTTTATAGAAACAATTTAGACCTGTTCAGGTCTAGCCGTGGAGGCTCGCGGCATTGACTCTCAAAACGACAGTGGAGGATCGACGACTCGCGAGTAGCATCCTTGTCGACCAGGCAATGTACACAGTGCGCCTGGAACCCGTGCGCGATCAGTTGACTGGCATTTCCTGCTGCTCTACTCCGTACAAAGACCCCATGCGGCTCTTCTGAGGTGGTCTGTTGCCGACATGAGGAGTGAAAATGACGAGCATGGGATCTTGTGGAGGTTGGATGTTTTTTTGACAAGTCCGGGCTGCCGAGGGACTCGCTTGGGCGATGATCTCCATCGATCATTGATGAAGGCTCAGGGACCGAACAGCGAAATTTCCCGTGGCTGATGAGCCGGTGCCGGTACGGTAGTACTGTAGCAGCAGTGCTCGGAAACATCCCCAAAACGGAACCTCGGCAGATCACGGTTTCCACTTCAGGCGGCGCGACGGCGGACGACCTGTTCTAAGAGGCAAGGCGCACGACGGTCAGCTCCCGTTTTGGGAGCGACAGGCTTGATTCTGTCATCAATGAGTATTGATATAGCACTGTCGATATTGATCGAGTGGGTTGACTGATCATCACCGAGACCGTCGGCCTCGGATCATGTTGGTCGGTTGGTCAGTCGTTGCGTGGCACTGCCAAGACAATGGAGATAGCTAAGATTGCAGCGCGGTGGCCTGAGTCGTGTGTTGGGTGCAGATTGAAATTCTGCCAGAGGGAACGAGGCTGTCACGACGAGACTTGAGCTTGGCATCGATACCAGTGTGAATCCTGTGGTTGTTGTGTGTGGAAAAACGCGTGCTTAATCCGTGGGGTGTGCGGTATCTGCATGTGAAAAGGGAAAAAAAGAGCCTCGAGCCGCCAGGGGCAGACAGGCACTTCGGTGCAAGGCAGGTAGGTCGCCGGCCGAGTAACCATCAAGTTGGCATTGACAATGGAATATTCTCGGTGGGAAGCCCCCCACGACCCCCGAACCTAGATGTCGTCGATATCTCATTTCCGCTTGCCAAGTTCGCAGGGGCTCAGCTGGCCCATCACGTTGGGCTTCGGCCGAGCTGACGATCACAGATCCACACTGCTTGATGCTGAAGGACGATATGTGCACCAAGAGTTGAAGTGTCGTCGCTGCTTGCCGATCCTGTCCGCGAACTTTTCATCATCGTGGACAATGTCAGACGAACACCCAACACTCGAAACCACCGCCATGAGTGGACACGAGAAACGCGTGTTTCATCAACCCCAAACGGTAGTAAAGCTGCCATCCTGCTTCCCCCTTGACAGGGGTGATAGAGGGCCCTGGAGGAGTCTGGGACAGGGCTTCCATGTGGATCTCAGGGGGAACCGGCGCCCGTGACACACGGCACCGCAAACCGACAGCGCCAAAAAGGTTCGAGCGTGCTGGGACGAGTGGGTCATTCGTGCCTCTGATGATCTGCGCGAAGCTTCGAAAGAATCGATTTTGTGGTGCTACACACAAATATCTTAACTCATCAACTGAAAACCGAGGGCTAGTTGATTTTTGATTGTTAGCAGGCGCACTAGTGCAAAATGTGCTGGTGTCTCATATCGTTAGGGACAGCCGCATGACGATCCGGAAAAATATATCAACAAAACATCTCGGACAAGCGCACAGCACAGTATAATGGCCGCAAGTGATCGTCGACGGATGGTCGGGGGTAGGCCGCTGTACTTGCGCATCTCGCTCCGGGACAATTCCATCCTGACCTGGTTCTGGGTCTTGCTTCCGGCCCCGGGGTCCGGGCCTCCACTATAGCCCCCGCGGGATCGGATGGGGGTGATCATGTCGAAGAGCGTCGGGGAGTCAGGATCCTTGTCCTCAAGCATCATAAAACAAATTGGCGGGCCGCTTGACAGCTTTCAGAGTCTCCACGACGGTCAGAAAATCGACTGATGTTTCGCAAGAGTATAGGGATGACCCACGGCACATGGAGAGCGTCGGCGTAGTAAGCTGCATCGAGATATTACAAAGTACTTACTGCGGTACCTTGAATGCTGCGCGCGGCTGAGTCGCAGCCAGGTCGACCCTTGCATAGAAGCTCTTTGGTCTTGTTCCCCGGCGGGAATCAGAATGTGGCCGACGCTAGATGGCTGAATGGCGACCAAATCTTGGGACCGACATTGCGTAGCTTGCCAGGCTTGCCGACGAGCAAGCCTCGCTTGCTCACCACTTTCTAGGCACGGCGTGCCAGACAATGGCTCTGAGTGTACTATAAGCAAACGTGAGACTCTTGGTATTTTCGGGAATGCTCATACCAACGGTATGTACTAGAGCGTCTGTTCAGGGCGTCCGTCACTCTCAAGCCTCGCAGTTGCGGCTGCGAGAGCCTAGTACATGGTCTTTCTTCATCACCCTCGCAAGTCTTCTCTGGCCAAAGACGAGACTAACGTGGCCGCCTGCTGCTGTGTACGACGGACTCGTCCGGCGTAGAGCACCACTCGGGTGGTCGCGATGCAGTCCAAACGCTGCACAACGTGTTCATCCAACGGGCCTGAAAAGTTGCTGGGGTCAGATCCGGGCACTCGTTAAAAAGATACTGTTGTCCTCATTGTTGTGGACTAAGGGTACACAAGGTGTTGCGGACTCCACCGCATTTCGCGCCAGTCTCATTTGGGGTCTCCAGGCGATAAAGGACCAGCTGTCCCGCACTGCTGGCGAATAACGTGTCCACGGGTCGGAGCGGGTGTTGCTTCAAAGGTGTGTAAACAGGTGAGGCAGTGATGGCGGTGTTGCTGGTACCGAAGGCTCAGATTCTTGGTAGCCTGGTAGCCTAGGATCCGGTCATCAGGGTCCCTGTGGAGCGAGATCTGGGGTTTGTTTATTGAGGACCTCCGAGCATGTAACAAGCCATTCAGGCTTACGTCGGTGTACTCAACATCTCCAGACAAGCAGGGCAAGTCAACTACCACAATATAGTCATAGTACCATGTACACTGCCAGGAAGTGATGGCGGGTGCTGAGTGGACTGGGACTGGGACTGGGACTGGCGCTTGCATTGGGTCCTACGACGGCGCGGCAGGGTGGAGAGAAAGCCGCCGACTTCAGGACCGTCCATATGCACGCTGGAAACTGTACTGTGTGCCTGACAGCTGTGGATTGATCCTTCTGACGGCCATGTCGTGCTGCATGCATGAGTGCCCCGTCATGTAACTGTGGGTATCGCTGCGGGTCCGACTCTCCCTCGCTGATGTTGCGCGGCAGTGCTTTCGTGGCGCGCGCCCTACATAGTAGGTCAGCACCGGAGCGAATTTCGCAGGTGCGGCTTTCAGGGCTGCGGAAGCGCGGAGACAAACGTACTGTGACTATGTGACAGTACTTTGTATAGTACAATACACAGCATCTCGAGAGCACAGTGAAATATCAGGAGTGGAGCCTGGGGCCGTCGAAGCAGAAGTGAACGGAAGTGCAGGGGGGAGGGCTGGAGATTTGGGGGTTGCACAGCCTCAATGGCCGATGTCGACCTGCGCCAGGAGTGACAGGGCCAGAGTGTGCCAGGCCCAGGGCAGGCCAGGCCAGTGCTGTGGTTGGCTGGTGCGATAGTCTGGCGATTGGCCCCTTACCACTGTGGTACTATGAAGGCGGTACGGACTCTCTGGAGCGGTAGCACGGCTGCGCGCCTGACATGAAATTGAAAGGAGGTCGACTGGCTGCCAACCTGATCTGACCTGACCTGCACTGCACCCATCACACAATAGACATGCGCGCGGGCGGCAGCGCTGGGCTGATCCATCCGTCCAAGCCGACCCATCCGTACGCATGAGAGCCTGGGATGGAAGACCTGATGGGTCTTGGACCAGCTGTGCAGGAGCTACGCCACATTGGAAACGATTGGTGAGGAACGGGGCCAAGTGGTGAAGTTGTACTGCCCCGTGGACTGCCCGTTGACTCAACTCGATGTGGCCTGTATGCGATGCAAGACCCTGCACTGCACACTGCAAGCCACGCGAGGACAAGCCAGAGCGGAGGAAATGGGACTAGGGAAAAAGAAAGACACAGGGAAAGAAGAGAAAAAAGGGCTTGGTCCAAGCCTCCAGCTGCAATGGAAGATCTGAATTTCCTTCTGGAAGCCAACCAATCTGGGAGGAACAGGGCCCACGACCCCGTCATCGGCGAGTGGGTGACAGAGTGATGAAACAGAAACAAGCCCATGCTGATTCCAGTGGTGCCTTTGGGTATCACAAGGGAAGGCCGCGTTGCCCAACTTTGCCTTGGTGGAATTGCTGGCTGGCTGGCTGGCTGGCTTTGGACGTGTGTTGCGGACGTGCCCGACTGGTGGTGGCGGTGGGATTAGTGATGGTAGTGGTGATATCATTTGGTGATGGCGTAGGAGAAACAACTGAGATGCTTGAGACAGGAAGCGAGAGCCAGGACAACCATGGCTCCGGTGCACAGTACAGTGTGTTGTCTATCTGATCATTGGACATGGCAGTGTTGCGTCGAAAGATGGGCTACCATCTGAGAGGGGGATATCAAATCAGTATGTACAGCACATCTCCTGCCGCTGCTTCCCGGCGCGTGGGCGGGAAGACATTGCAACTACGACGCAAGGGCTTGTATTGTGCAAGTACCTTTCTTCATACGTCACGGCGTTCAGATACTTTGCGTCCCCAAAGCACTACGTAGCGCTACTAGTAGTGAGCAGGCATTTTGCACGTTGTTTCCCCGGAGGGACTTGGAGTTGGACCTGGAATGAATCATACTTTGTACTGGTAGCATGCAAAGGTTCGCAGGAGGATGCGCACAGTGTGCCCTGCAGTGCAAGCCAAGGGCCAGCTTCCAAGTTCCGCTCTTCCCAAAAGGGCGAGAGCGCTTCGCTTAGCCAAAGTCAAGCGCCCCTTAGATACACAAATTGCACCAAATCAATCACAGTTACGCAGCCGTCACCGCTCACGATGACCATGTACATGATGATTTCATGCATTGGATATTTTGTTCATGCCGCCGTAAGCCGCCCGTCGCTCAGAGTTCACGTAGCTTCAGGTATCGAGAGTTCTGCAAGGTGGCAAGTAACATTGGCAAAGCTTAGTAGCACTCGACTTATGCCATCATGGCGACAGATCTCCTCGCTCGCGCACAGTGTGGGAAGAGGCTGGGTTAGCCCTGTCGGCGCCGTCCTCGGGTCCGGGGCAGGGGTCCCATCCTTTCCACTGTGAGCAACACCGGTAGGTACGTTGTGCCGCCAAATGCTGGCCACTGGGGCACTTGGGGGAATGCCCAGTAGGGGACAGGGGACTTCGCTCAGGGATGGGACCTCGACAAGGCAAGAGGTGCGCGCATGTCGTGGATCCTCTATTGATCTGCTGGCCGCCCGCTGAGCCCCGTCATCCCTGCTACGTTTCCTCGTGCAGCAGCTCCGCAACGCCCGCCACGCGCGACTTGGAAAGCCGGCTAGCCTCTTTCTGACGGCACCTTTTTCTCAACCCTTGGCAAGCCACCCATCACACACACACACACAGACGCACCCACACACCCACACCACTCGCCAGACACCCCAAGTTGACCACACCTCGCCCGCACCCACCCGCACTGTGCTGCTTTTCTTAGGCAGAGGAGTGGTCCCGGGCAGTTAGGCGCAGTGGCCCTGCACCCTTCCCCCCCCAGGCCCCCCCCCCGAATCCGCACTTTCCTGAGTTCTTGGCCTCGCTGCTGGTTGGACGACAGGTCGATTGGGGGATCCAGTATTTAACACTGTCGGCGTCGCCCACAAATCCAACCCCTCGCTCCTCTCATTTTATCCATCCACCATACCTTGACATCGCCAGCTCTCGATCCAGCCGCTGTTGCTGTCCTCAACCCACGTTCGCTAACGCAAACAAAAACCCTTAGGAAGCCCTCGTTGGCTCCTGTCATTCGCTTTGTGCTTTTATCGTTTTTTATTTCTTCGTTTTCCCTCTCGTCTCCGCACCCGTGCCAACAACCAGGACCAGCACCCGAACTCCTCCGTACTATCCAGACAAAACTGATATCATTCCTACCCAATTCAACAATCCCGCGACCCTCAACATCTCAATACCAAGAGCTACTTTTCTCAAATCTGTCGCCGACTATTCTATACAGGCCGACAAAACCTATACCACTCCGGCTCAGCACCTCGACTACCCCGTGCACCGGTTCAATGTTTTCGTAGAACCAAGCAACTCCTCGATCTCGCCCACACTCGCTTACAACTTTGACTCCTTGGCACACTCGCTACCGTATCAGGAGAACCCACGCAGTAGGAAGGAAGCACCGAACATTAGGCACTCGAAAGGAAGAAAGAGTCATCCGTTGGCCAATTGTCCATGCGATAGGAACCCTCCACCTGCTCTAGCCCCATCTGTGTAGCTCGATTGCCACTCAGCAACATCCTCGCATCCTCGGCTTGATCCTAGACGCGTTACCAAGCTTTCACTCCTCCGCAGGCCTTCAGCCAACAACAGATCCATCGATAATCTAAGCGTTGAGCCTGGTACTGGCGCTATTTCAGAACCCTCGCTCGAGTCACCCGTGCTGTCACGAGTGACAACCACCTGCCTCTCCACGCTTGACTTTCCAACAGTCTGCAACAATGGCTGGCCCTGGCGGCGGTCCTCCCCGGCGAAGGTACGTTAGTTGTACATCTTTACGCCCCCTTCGTGAATGCTGACCACTGTTTACAGCCACACCAAGTCCCGCAAGGGCTGTGAGACTTGCAAGAAGAGGCACATCAGATGTGATGAGAACTTCCCGCAGTGTAAGAACTGCACCAAGCACAAGATCAGGTGTCCCTACAACGACCTCCCGGTCCAGGAAACCCGACCCAATGGAACACCCAACCTGATGTGGGATCCTGAGGTAGAAGCCTCGATCAACCAGTGGCGCCGAACTGGCTACTTTCCCTTCCCGGAGCTGCATCTGGTGAACCCGCCCATGCCCGAGGATTACACCTTCGAAGAGCTACGGCTGATTCACCACGTTGCATCCATCAGCAACGAACTGGGTGTGTGGGACGCCAATGGCTTCACCCTGTGGACTCGCCAGATCCCTACGTAAGTGTGGACTCGATGCCTCCTCCGCCTGTCAAACGAGCTAACACGTGCGCAGCATCCTCGGTGTTGGCTCTGTCCACCGTTTCGTCATGGAGGCACTGCTGGCTTTCTCTGCCGAGCACATATCTAACATCACTGGGTGTCCCATGGTCGGCAAGATGGCATTCGAGCACCGCGGTCGTGCGCTGGCGGGAGTGAGCAAGGCGCTCAACTCTTTCTGCGAGGCCAACTCAGATGCTATTCTTGCTGCATCCATGGTTCTGTCCTGGCAAGCCACGGATTGGAGAAGCTGGACCCAACATATGCAAGGAACCCGAGGGGTCATCGAACAGATGGGCTCCTGGAAACATAAATCTCAGTTTGGGGATTTCATTGCCGAAACTGTCACATTCCCAACCGCACCTGCCTCCCCCGTACCCGATCACAAGCCAAGGCTTCCCGGCAAAGACGACTCTGACGCGTTCAACCACACCCTTCAGCACCTGCAGAAGCTTGAGGCTCACTTGAAGCACAGTCGGGAAGACACAAAGCTTGTTGCTCAGCTGATCAGCTTCCTGAAAGGCACCCGCAAGGTTGACCAGTCCATGGCCATCGCTGATCAGTTTGAACGCCTCAAACCATTGCGAGAGTGGTTGTTCTGGCTGCCTGTCATGCATCTGCGCCAGACACAAGCGTCCCCGAACGCATTGGTGGTCATCGCCTACTACTACACCGTGGCTGTTCTTCTGGAGCGCATGTTCCCCGAGATCGGTGCTGCTTATTTCGGAAATCTGTCCATTGGTCCCCTGGAAGAAATCGACAAGCGACTTGTGTCCCACAGCGTTTACGATTCCGAGGGATATCCCGAGGCCACGCGCCAGCTCATGGCCTTTGCCAGAGAGATGGTTAGCGAGTTCCGCTCTCGCATGGGCTGGTTCACACCAGCGCCATCGCCTTTCGGCCATGATGACTTTGCCTTGCCAATGACGTCCGCGCCATTGACGGATGGCCTCCCTTACTCAGGCAATCCCATCTTCAGTTACAGCACCGAGAATCTGTCCATCAAGTCTGAGGGTAGTGCAACTGGTGGTCCCGTCAGCCCGGTTGCCATGCCGTCTCCTTACAGCAATCAGCAGTACCTCAAGATCCCTCCACCCATGCCTGGATGCTATAGCCCTGTGTCTAGCACATGTGAGGCTTCTAGTATCGGCGACGAGTTCAATTATGAACACTCGCCCGTTGTGTACAGCGACAACGAAGATTCAGGCTCATACGGTCTGGGTTTTGGTGCACCCAACTTGCGTTTGTCCCTGTCTGGACCGGAGAGCAATGAAAATATCTCCAGTGCCTACGACTCTTGCAACGTTGGCTACACCGGCAGTCATCCTCAGATGGGCGGGCCATACGACTTCGGGTTCGTCACTCCACTCCAAGTCCAGCCCCTCTGGAACTAAATTCCGTGGCCATGACCAGCGGTACGCAACCAGGAATTGACAGTTTGGACAGATCGCATTCGCCTTTTTTGAGCACGACTCCTACTTTCCCCCCTCCGGACAACACCATGTACCGACATTCGCCGTCGGTTTCGGTCTCGACTGCAGCCGCTTCTCCATTCCTCTCACCTGAAGGATTTTCCATGCTCCCCGTTCCGGAGTCTCCACTTGTTGGCTCGCCGAATCACCTTTCGTCTCATCACCGACACAACCTCTCCACGGCTTCTGCCCCACCGTCCTTCTATCATCCCGCCGACAGGAAGAATAGCGCAACTTAGGACTTTCCTATAGCGTGTGCAATTCCATATCCTACCACAAGACTACCGCGTCCTCTGATTTTGTCAATATCGTCTGAACTACCGCACGGCCTTCTCTTTCCGACACAGCCGCAACTGCACACTACACTCCTTCACCTTCACGATCGTTCAACTGGACATCCTCAAACATCGAACATCCCCGAATGTCGCTAGACATTTGACCTCGCTCCTTTGTTCGCAAACCGACATTACGGATTATCTCCTTGAAAATCCATGACGCTCCTTTGTCAACCACCAAGATACCCACTATAGACATTCCTTTTTATTGAACCGGCACGTTCGGACACTACATAGACACTCCTTTGGCTACCTCCAAAGTCATGGCGGAAATACTTTCGGCATAGACGACACTCCTTACGGATTTGATGATCACGATACCCAACTGCATAGCGACTGTGTTTCCCCTGGATTATTTCGATGGGCGGGTTTGGACAAGTATGGCAAGCTCTGAGGACCCGAGGAAGCGGGTGAGGATCGGTACTCGTCCACACTGCATGGCGCGGCGTTTTCCGGCGGCGGCTCTCGAGAAGTTTTTTTGAGCATTGACAGTGGTCTATACACTGCCGAGGGGAAAGAGCGAAAATTATGGCGTTTTGTGTGCACAAAGTTCTTGGTCGATTGAAGAGTCTCCTATCAAAGTAGTGCGAAGCAGTCATCCCTGTGCTTTCGAGTCTTTTACGGAGTAAGAGGAAAAGGCAACCTGACCTAGGTGTTTTGTGGCGCGAAATCTGGAACAGTGTTCGGAAACAATATGACGAAGCTATATGCGTCTTGGACGTGGTCGTCAGAACCGAGCAAATCGACCTTCGTCTGCTGTGGGCAATAAGCCACCGGCTTCGGCCAGGGGTGGTCTCTGACTGGGGATCTAATAGTTAATTATAATCTCGAATCAAATAAAGCCTGTTTCCTCCACTAAGTGGCACTCGTCTTGAACTTTTGCTACACTGTGATTGTCCATGAGTGTATCCCGTCTTCGGTGCAGTGTGCCTACGTTGTATTCCGTTTGCCCACCACGACCGTGAAGACCGCAGCGCCACGAGAGGTAAGACGCGGCAACACTGATAGTGGGCCAGCGGCCACGGACTGCTCAGTCCTATCAAGTCCTGTCGCGGGTTGTATCTACCCACGCAGAGATAGTCCTTGGTGCAACAAGGACATGAGCCTGCGAGCAGTCGACCTGTAGCTGACTATCACTATTTGACCTACAAATACCACAGAAGGCACAACTTCTATGGCCCATCCCCCACGATTTCCTTCTGTTTCATTGTGTCTACAAGAACCCATTACGGCCGACGCACGAGGTCAACGCCTAATGGCCTCCCGTCTGATCGGGTCAGCAAGCCGGCAGGGGTGAGGAGGAATACGAGATTGAAAACACCCCCGGCTCCCACACACTTATGCTCTCACTCTTTTCGAGCCAACAGCACCAAGCTCAGCCACGTTCTGCTTTCCCAAGTGCCCTTTCACGACTCGGATAACGCCCGAAAATAGAAACATGGTTGCATATGTGAGCCTTTGTTCGGAGCGTGTGACCGAGTGGAGTGAATTTTCCTCTCGCTGATAGGGAAAAGAAAGCCCAGCCGGAAGGCTTGGAAGTGGGCTGATGGGGCCGCGCCTAATTACAAGACTACCAAAAGGGAGATGGAGATTTCGTTTGATGGGGAACATCGATTTTAAGCTTAGCTGCGGAGGGCCCATGATCTACGCATGGTCTGTGGAGCTCTGTCGGCTTCTGGACTTGCGTCGTGACAAGGACACTGTACTGTGATACCGGCGGTGAGGATTGGGGACGCTCCTCCAGTGCGTGAGATTGATGCGAAGGACGAGGAGGCCGCCTGTTGGCGGATTGGGTGCGCTTCCTCCCGTTCCGTTTCCCATATTAGCGACAGGCTATACTACTTCTTCAGGAAAATACGACTTGTCTCCTGAGGCTCAGATGGATCGGCCAGCAAGCGCTCTCGATGCGGTGCGCGGTTGGTACGAGACCAAAGCACTGTTGGACGTGCGCACACGAGCGGAGGGAATGCCCGGATGAGGCCCGAAACACTGTCCCCGTCCGGCACGGGCACGATGAACGCATTCTTGGCTGGCTGTCAGCCCACGAGGCCCGATTCATGAGTTACCCTTCAGGGTGGATTCTCTGGGTCTGACCTCGTGGAAATTCTCACAGCGGCTACCTAGGTTACGTAGGTACCATCCACCTCCCCAGGTACTACTATGCAGGCCAGAGGCGAACTAGACACCCTCCCGCCGTTCCTGCGCGCGCTCTTTCGGGTACCAAGGGCCCGCCAAGTTACTGCTTGTCTCATTCCTCAGCGCTCGTATTACTCGCTAGGGCACCGATTCCTCCCCAAAGGTGCTCGCTGAAGCTCTAGCCGACGTTTCTTCCTCGATGCGCCTCGTCGACTTCGCGAGAGGCAAGTTTTGTCGGAGCATCATTCGAAGGTCACCAGCGGTGCTCCTCTTGGCTGCAGTGATACAGCCTTCATTATGCAAGAGGTAAGCCGTTTCCTCGGTTCCCGTACCTGGGTAGTGATCATTGTCTCCTTTGGATCCAGTTTGTCGTTCGGCACGACACTGCTGGGTGCTGTTGTGTCGTCCCCCGGCGTTTTTCAAGCCGCTTTTGTGAGCAAAATCGATGTTATAGCAGCCCGAGGCGAGCAAGGTGGCAATACAGTAAGTATAAATAAATCTCATTCATGTTTGGTGTGTCTTTCTCGCCTACTAGTATCACATCCAGGGACATAGCAAGACCTAGCACCGCAATCACAATACAGAGAATGATACCTTCTCTTACTTGTGCAGATATCGACCATGTTCCACGACTGTCTGAGTACCCATGAGTACTTGATGCATATTCCCATTTACAACAGAGCAAATAGCAGTCCAGACTACAGCTGGGTGATCGTGGTGCGGATATCACGTACATGGTCCTAGAGTCGGTGTTGCTTGCTCAACCTTGGAAGCTCAGCAGCGCCAGGATAACCTTTGTACAAATCTGCACCCGACCACGTCCCGTTTCGAGGTCCATGGCAAGAGCCTCCCGCAGTATCGGCTTCAAAATACGTGTGTCTAAGACCTCTTGCGAGGCCCTTCACAATGGGTTTTAGATACCTCGGTTGTATTTCTTGTGATGGTAGAGATTAGCAGCACCGCACGTACCCAGGTGCCTGTCTACCTGGGGTAGTGCTCTGCCATGTGGGTGCTGGTCCTCTACGTATGTGCACCAAAGCATAAAATATAGAGATTTAAGATTCTTCAGAACCACGTGCCACCAGATCCATTCAAAGCTCAGGAATTCATCGTGATCCAAGCAAAAGCTACGATCTGCTCTTTGTGTCTGCTAAATTACATTGAAGACGGACTCACCTAAGTATGTACTACGAGTTTCCTTTTCTATTTCAGTGCCGACTAATCAAACATTGACCGATTGCATCTTGAGGCAAATAGCGTACTGAGATGCCAGAGCGAAAGACTATTCTAGCTTGTAACTTCCAAGATTGCCCACTACCTACATTGATCCTGTGATACACTCATGACGGACTCAGAGACCGCCCCTGCTACACAGCATTACCGATGGCATTAGCCTGGGGCCGCAATGGTTGGCACTGCAGTAGCCCTCGCCAGTGAATCCAGCAGAGAGGTCACTTGCGGGCTCAACCCGGACGAGTTCTCCTTGACATCTGCTAGAAACTTCTTGTCCTCCTCACTCAGCTGCAGCGCGTTGATGTCTTCCTGGCTGAGGCTCGCAGCCTTCTCGCTGATCCGCGCCAGGAACCTCTTGTCGTCCTCGCCCAGTTCCGGCCGTTGGCCATCCGCAGCGGCGGGCTCGTGGACGACAAAGTTCCGGGGGGCGTCTCGCCAGGTGGCTAGTCCGGTTTCTGGTTGCGGCGGGGACGGATCAGCTCGCGCTCCTTGCTCCATGGTGGTGCTCTCCAGCGTGTGTTCCAGACTTGCCTGCGTGCGCTCGAAGTCGGGCTCGGCGTCGACGGCCTTCTTCTTGGCGAGGTAGTGGTCATGTTTGTTGGCGTCGAAATCGGCGTAGTTGGCGCCCAGCGGGTCGCGGTCCAGCAGCCACTTGAACCGATGAGCGTTGCTCTGCAGGTGGGCTGGAAGATCCGGGTTGCTCTCGATGCGGGAGAGATTGGTTCGGTCGTAGCTATGGACGATTGTCACAGGACGTTAGTCGGAGGCCTTCGTCGTGAGCGAAATGGTACGGTCCACTCACAAATCAATGCCGTTCATGACCCTGTCAACCACTCGCCCGGCGGCCTTCCAGCGTGGACCGTCGTGCCAGATGAAATTCTCTTCGCCCATTCTTGCTAATGTTTCGGTGATGGTGGGATAACAGAAAATGCATGTCCATCCGCCATCACCAAAAGTATATTCATCACGGCCCCGCTGCTTTCGTAGATCATCCGGCAGAACCGTGTCCGCGCCTCGATAGACTGTTGCTTGCGGGTGCGACCACCACTCGTATCCCGAGTTGTACGATTTCTGCCCCGACGGGGCCGGACGTTCAGGCACCGCTGGCGCTGGCGCTGGGCTCGCCGGGGGCTGCGCTGGTTTCTCGCCCATGCCGCCGATCTTCATCCACTGGTAGCTGTACCAGTACTTCCTCGTCCGCACCGTCGTACGCTCGGGGATGTGGCAGTTCCGCAGGACCTTCAGCGTCAACGGCCTGACGAGCTCCTCCACGTCGGAGACGAGCAGGACGTCACCGAGCTGGACCTTCTGCCCGCCGGTGAGCAGAGGGATGACCCGCGTATAGAGGGCGTTGCGTGTGGTTGCCGCGTGGTCGAGGCCGGTCTTGAAGTCGTGGGAGAGCTGTGAGAGTGTGTGGCGGATGATCTTGGACTGGTAGGAGGACAGACGGCTGGACCAAATCTTGTCGAGCAAAGTCGGGGACTCTGGAGGCTCAATGTACGGTAGCGAGGTGGGTTCGGCAGCAGGCGAGTCTCCGGTGGGCTCCGGTGGAGTCTCCAGCATGATGAAGTAGTCGACATGTTGGTACATCGAGGCAAGTCTCAGCTCTAGTAAATCCGCCGAGGTCGTGGGCGTGACCAGGAGGAGATCGTACACCCTCCTCTTTGGCGGGGGGTTCGGAACATGATAGAGGCCTTCGTAGTGAGCGGTTGCATTGTAGGGCTCGAGATGGTAATGAAAGCAGAATTCCGTCGCTTCATCGAAGCTCAGCACAACATCTGAAGCTGGAGGTATCCGCGCATCGCCGCTGTATGCTTGAGATGGCGACTGAGTCGAGGGGTCGTCGGGGAGTCTCTCCAGTGCCTGTTCATCAGGGATGACTTGGTCATCGATCGGGTGGTGAAAGGTATGCGGACCGACAACCCAGAACAGTACGAGCGTGAGTGCTGCTACAGCAGCCTTGAATCTTGGGTTGTGGGAGAGGGGCACTTTGGGCAGCGGGACGATGGACCGCAGGCGATGGGACGCCGTCAGCAACGACATTGTCGATGCGGTTGTGAGAAGTGTCTTGAAGATACAGCACAGTGTTCAGTTCGCTCGTCGGAGAGAAATGCGGCTGGCTGGCTCATGAGCCTGGCGCCTGCTCCCAGCCAAGGGAGGAATATCACAAGCCGTTCCCGTCGAGCTCGAGCTCGAGCTCGAGCTCGAGCCCGGGCGCCGCCCCGCCCCGCCCCTAGTCGGCGTCTAGCATTAGCCCGGCCTGCCTGACTGGCAGAAGGCTTTCAGGCTGGCTACCTGCAAAAGCAGAGACATAGCTTCTCAGGACGATCAAGATCTGACGCTCCACCTGGAGAGGATAATGAGGTTGGGGGGGGGGGGGGAACAGGAATCACGGCAAGGCCCGTTCCGCGAACAAGGGCGCAGACGAGTGTGAAGCATCGAGTTGCTTGAACCGCGCTCCCCAGGGGCATTTCCAAATGATGATGAATATTTCACACAGTGGCATGCCTAGGTACCCAGGGCCTACATTGTAGATGCTTCTCGTTGTTCCAGCTGAGAAGTACTACGTGCTAGCCATGGACAGAATACCAACTAATTACTTGAGTACTTAGTCAGCCTTCGGATGAGATCCTGCCCGGAGAAAAGCGGCAACACCCTTGTCAGATCCCTGCCGCGGATCATCGATCCGATTCGTTCTTGAGTGGGCGGCATGGCAGGGTTGGATTTCCCTTACTGCTACTTTATTTCGACACCCAGTCTTGCTTCTGTTGGATCTGATACATGTGCGATTCGATGAGGAGATTCCCCTGGCAGCTCGTTCCACCGCCGTAGCTTTTCACCGCAGTCTTTGTGCAGCTAACGTCTCGGAATCTGGGAGTTGCCCTAGCCACGATCGTGGACAGTGGCCCTGCCAGATCCATCCCATGGGATGCTAGGCCTCGGCCGCACGCGGGCCACTTGGCCATGAGATCGTGGGGAGGAACTATTTTTATCCCTGCCTTGCCAGGTGGCGGACTGATTCTGGCTTCGATTCAATCATCTTCAGCCAATCTGGGCCCGAAGCAACCCTGATTCATCCTTGGAACGTCAAGTCCTCTCTGGAGAGACGAGACGACTTACCAGTAGTGCGTGCAAGTCCAAGTGGTGGAACCTCCCTTGGGACATTTTGATGGCCGTCTTGCTCTTCGAAGCCTCCCTTTCTGTGATGCCACCAGACCAGGAAGAGCCTTTGTCTCGGTCCGGCGTCTATGCCGACCGAAGGATTCATCCCCGAGAGACTCGTGCTGCTCAAACAAAGAAGCTGTCTCGGCCATGGGCACTAAAGTAGTATGCGTGTTCCAATTTGACCTCAACGCGCTGCTGCCCGTGACCTGTCGTCGCGCTCCGCATTCCAGCCGCCCTTCAGAGCCAGATCTACCTAGGTGTTGCCATATCTTGGCGAAGAAGGCAACTTGACATTGTCAGCATGCTTCCAGAGAATAATCATCATCATCTGCACCCCTCACATTTTCGCCTTCGTCCAAGGTCGCGCCCCCTGAGATGCCCACCGGGGCATTCCCAAATTCGAGAATGGCGCTGCCCATCACAGAGAAGCCTCCGAGGCCTGGAAGCAGCACCGACTCTACTCACCCAGCCTTTTACATCGCGAGTTGGGTCTTCTTTTCCAACTTGACCATTCTATTCAACAAATGGCTCATAGACACTGCTGGCTTTCGTGAGCCTCTCTACCTGATGCCTTGACGAAAAATCGTAAATGTTAACTGATGCCGTCTGCAGCATATCGTACGTGTCCAAAATGGTGCCACGTAGATCTTCTCGAGAACGGCCTCGAGAACGGCGTATACTGACTGACTGGCTGCGGAACAGCAACACTTCTGACTTCCTGGCACATGATCTTCGCTGCGATTTCTACACAGATTTTGGCTCGAACTACAAGGCTTCTCAGTGGTCGAAAGAGCGTTCAGATGACAGGGGAGAAATACATGCGGGCAGTCGTGCCTATCGGGATTGTCTACAGCGGCAGCCTCGTTTGCAGCAACCTTCCATATCTCTACTTGAGCGTACCGTTTATACAAATGCTCAAGGTGAGGACTCCCAGTCCACAGAACTTCGCCATATGGTACTGACGAGTACGGTCAAATAGTCCGCGAGCCCCGTCATAGTCCTGTTCATGTCGTGGCTCTGGGGCGTCGCCAAGCCTACGCGCACCGCCCTCCTCAAGATCCTCATCATCGTCGTCGGGGTCATGATCGCCTCGGTCGGCGAGATCCGCATCAGCTGGCTCGGCCTCGGGTTCCAGATCGCGGGGCTCTTCTTCGAAGCGACGCGCCTCGTCATGATACAGGTGCTGCTGTCGGACGGCGGCGAGAAGATGGACCCGCTCGTCAGCCTGTACTACTATGCCCCTATATGCGGCGCCATGAACCTGGTCACGGCGTACTTCACCGAGCTGAACGCGGTCCAGGTGGCGGACCTCGTGAGGACCGGGCCGTCGGTGTTGCTGCTGAACGCCATGGTGGCTTTTGGCTTGAACGTTGCCAGCGTCTTCCTAGTGAGTGCCAGCTTCCTTGTTGACAAGTAAGCACTACTGACTTCAGCATCAGATCGGCAAGACGAGCAGCCTTGTCATGACGTTATCCGGCATCTTCAAGAGCATCCTCCTTGTGATCACCGGGGTCTTGATTTGGGGGACCCCGATCGGAGCTTTGCAGATGTCTGGGTATATCGTCGCCCTGTTGGGTTTGTTCTTATACTCCGTACCCTCAGACAGAATCAGGGAGTCTGTATGGTCAATGAAGGGTCGTTGGGACTCTTGGGCATCAGAAAACAAGATATCGATCTCTTGACCTCAGGGATATGCTGATTTTCAGGAAATCGCTACCGGGTATGCCTGAGAGAATGGGAGCGAGGTGGGAGCTGGACGGTTCTTCGGGGATCTAGCTCTTCGTCAGTAATGCTCAACCATGTCCGAAGATCCTCTTCAGTACTGTTCTCCAGTCTCTCTTGGGTGAAGCCCTCAAGCTTGGGCTGTGCCTTCAGCTCTTTGGCCAAGGCTATGGACTCCAGCTCTGTCATCATCAGTCATAGCTCTTATCATAGGTTTTGCTTGGAAGTCATACCTTTGCGCATAAAGCACTGTTTACCACGGCCTGAGTAATAGCAGTTCATGCATGCTCCCTTGATCCGTTCAACATCAACCGTAATGCATTGCTCAGCTGGACCTTTGGACCGAAGTGCAGTGCAGGTGGTACATGCGTTGTGATTTTGCTGCTTGGAGAAAAGGCAAAGTGCGATGGTGTAGGCACGGTTGGGTTGGTTTCATGTTACCTAAGGAAGCATGTTTGAATTCGCCGTTCTCGAAGATGGTCTTGGGGGTCCAGAGACGGATGATATTCTGTACGAAACATGATGTTAAAAAAATCCCTACGGCTTCACATTAATGACCCATGCCATACCTGGGTTGTGTCGAGCAGGCGAGCCACGTCGTTAAAGCGGGAAGTACGCAGCTTGTTAACAATCCAGGCCGTACGCTCCAGATCCGTCTCGCAGTCGTCGTAGGCGTCTTTGGCTTTTAGCATTGCCGTGCCCATGTAGGTAAAACCGCTCTGCTCATGACGCATGGTGCTGGAGATGCTGCTAGAGATGCTGCTAGAGATGGTGGTGGTGGAAAGAGGAAAGTGGAAAGTTGAAGCTTGATCAAGCGTGATTGAGGTTGTTTCTGGAAAGAATTTGGTTTAGAAAGAGGTAGCGGTGAAAGTTAAGTGAGTAGGTGATGCTTGAAACACTGAGGGTTTGCAGGGAGTCAGGGACTGGGCGGGGTGGAAGGACGGTAGTGAGCGAGCCGCTCTCTGGATGTGACTCTCCCCCCTTCAAAGACTGGCATATGACTACCTACCTAGGTAGGTATTAGGAGTTGCTGACCGATAGGTCTATGGTTGGCTGTTCAATCGAACCACGTATAGCTCTTAAATAGACTTAAGAAGGCTGTTCATCGAATCCGCAGTGGCGTACCTAGGTACAAGCCAAGGGCCCAAGACGGGTAATATTTTCAACTTTGACTAGTTGAGCTTGTCGTGATCTTCGCTTTCAACGCCATGTCAAGCAGCAATCGCCGAGTTGTTATGCTACCCAGGTAGTTGTACCTCCGCTCCAGAAGTGTTTATGTTTGAAGGCGCATGAACAGTGCCGGGATTTAAATTGGTCTATAGCAAAAGTCAGGTTGCAGATAGGACTATGCAACCTATCCAGCACTTCATAACACTACCCCAGAATTCGAAGTCTTGCACTGCGTCCCAAGTTTTGCGTGGTGCCAAAAATCTCTTAATCAGGAACGTCAATGCCTGCCTAGGTACCTTACCCAGGTACTTCATGTTCGCAACAAGCGCTCTGTGTGGCCGCCAGATTCCGCCGATCTCCGGAGTCCGGACCGGTCCTCGGGTGATGGGTCCGATCGCCTGGGCCGTTATCAGTTTTGATCGGCACACCTGCCGAGCCCGGACACGGCTAATACGTAGCAGCTGAAGCAATACTGGCAGTGGACGTCCTAGCTTGACTATGGATCTCCTGACTCGTTATTCTAGCATCTTGAGAACCGACACGAGCACCTCATCTGACGTTTTTAGATCTCACGTCCATTGATAGTTACAGACGTTGGCGCTAAGCATCGTTCCTCCAAATTGCTGCCATCTTCTCGTGATGCCAGCAGCCACCGCCCGACCCCTCCGCATTTCCATCGACCGAGGCGGGACATTCACCGATTGCATCGCCCAGGTCCAAGTCCAAGGTGGAGAGGATATAGTGATCAAGGTTCTCTCGGTCGACAAGACCAATTATGATGATGCTCCAACAGAGGCGATTCGACTGGTTCTAGAGAAGTATTATGGGAAGCCAGTACCGCGAGGCACTGAGTTGGACCTCAAAGATGTAGGCAAGTGAAAACAAGACCCAATACAGCACCTGACACTATCGGAATCAAATGATGCTCAAACCGGTCTGACCACAGCTACAGAATGGATCAGGATGGGAACAACCGTGGCGACCAACGCCTTGCTTGAGCGTACCGGAGAGCGCACGGCTTTCCTAGTCACAGAGGGCTTCAAGGACATTCTCGTCATCGGGAACCAATCACGTCCATACATGTTCGATCTCGCCATTCGAAGACCCGGCGTCTTGTATTCCGACGTATTTGAAGTGCAGGAAAGAGTCGTGCCAGAGACATGCTTTGACTCTGCGCTCCGACGTCTGAAAATGCATCACCCGGAGGCATCAGCCGTGAAAGAGACCGTCGTAGGGACGACTGGCGAAAACATCCTCATCACAAAGCCGCTGGATGTTGAAAGTGCTCGCGCATACCTCAAAGGCATCTACGAGCAAGGCTATCGGTCTGTCGCAATATGTCTGATGCACTCGTACGTCTTCCCACAGCATGAGATGCAACTCCGCGACCTGGCTCGTGGAATAGGCTTCGAACATGTCTCCTTGTCACATGAGGTGTCAAGTCGTTCAAAGATTGTGCCCAGGGGCAATTCTGCTGTCGTCGACGGCTATCTCACTCCTTCCATTGAACGGTATCTGCGCGCCTTTCAGGCCGGCTGGGCAAATCTCGACAATAAGGAAGCCAGAATCGAGTTCATGCAATCTTCTGGTGGACTGGTACCGGCTTCTGCCGTCTCGGGGCTCCACTCGATTCTCTCCGGCCCCGCGGGCGGTGTTGTGGGCTACGCTGTCACTTGTTTTGATGAGCAACACAAGATTCCGGTTATCGGCCTTGATATGGGCGTACGTGCCATTCTGTGTTCTTTCTTCCCGTTTTCAGCAGGTTTCAGCTCGTACTTTGAGCCCTTCGGAGGAACTTACTCACAAACTACTCCCGAGACATGCTGAAAATTACCCGTTGTGGAAATAATCAACTAACAAAGACCGCAGGGCACCAGCACGGATGTGAGCCGCTTCGATGGGGAACTGGATCATGTGTTCGAGACGACGACGGCGGGCATACCAATACATGTACCGCAACTGAACATCAACACCATTGCCGCGGGCGGTGGAAGCGTTCTTGGCTGGCGAGACGGGCTGATGACGGTGGGACCAGACAGTGCAGGATCGTATCCAGGGCCTGCTTGTTATCGAAACGGCGGCCCATTGACAGTGACGGATGCAAACCTTGCTCTAGGTCGGTTACTACCAGAATATTTTCCATCAGTTTTTGGGCCAGCACGCGATCAGCCGTTGGACCGTGGGGTGGTTCTCAGAAAGTTTCAAGAGCTCACCGAAACTATCAACAGAGACACCGAAAAGGCCTTGAGCTGGGAAGAGGTCGTGGACGGATACCTACAGGTTGCGAATCAGGCTATGTGCGGCCCGATCAGAAGCTTGACCGAAGCAAGAGGCCATGATGCAGCTGCGCATCACCTCGCGTCTTTTGGTGGCGCGGGTGGGCAGCATGCTTGTGCTGTTGCTGAGATGCTGGGGATCAGAAGGGTTCTGGTGCACAAGTACTCGTCGATACTGTCAGCCTACGGTATCGGGCTGGCAGACGTCGTTCGTGAGGAGACGAGACCGTGCAATAAGAACATCGAAGTTGCTGGTCAGAGAATCACGGCGGAGCTCAACGAGTTGGCAGAGTCGGCCAAGAGGCATGAGTCGATGAGCAGCTTTGAACAAGGCGTTGTGGAGGTCAAGAAATTCTTGAGCATCCGATACGACGGAAGCGAGACGAGCATCATGACGCCCGCCGACGGGGATGTCGAAGAGGCACGGGCGGAGTTTGTGAGGACACACCATCGGCAATTTGGCTTCACGCCCACGGACAGGACCATCTGGGCTGACACGCTGCGTGTGCGAGCTGTTGCGAGTGGAAGACGGTACTTCTCCACGGGCTCTGACAAAGACGGCAATTCCCTTCACCCCCAAGGCAGCGGCTCAATTGGTGATGGTGTTTTGAGACCTGTACCGCAGCACACACGACCTGCGTACTTCGTCCCATCCGGCTGGGCGGATACGCCGGTATATACACTCGGCTCCCTTCAGAAATCTGCGGGCTGTGCTGTGAGCGGACCCGCACTCATCGTCGACAAGACGCAGACGATTGTGGTGGGGTTGAACTCATCCGCCAGTTTTGAGTCCGAGAAGAGCTTGCTGGCCATCGATGTGCAGCCGGAGCTTCAAAAGCCCAAAGACCTCGACACGGATCAGAGCATCATGGAGATAGAGCCCATCAAATTGTCTGTGTTTCGCCACAGATTCTTTGGTATTGCAGAGCAGATGGGCCGCGTCTTGCAAATGACAAGCGTCAGCGCCAATATTAAGGAGAGGCTCGACTTTAGCTGTGCTCTTTTCACGCCCGACGGTCGTTTGGTGGCCAACGCCCCTCATGTGCCAGCGATGAGTAGGCACCCCTTTCTGACTGTTACGGATTCCAAAGTTGCTTTGTGCTCCGTTCCCGCAAGCTAACATTCTCCAGTCGGAAGCATGGCATTCGCGGTCAAGGCACAGATTGTCGAGTGGGAGGGCAGGTTGAGGGATGGCGACGTCCTGCTGTCCAACTCTCCAGCCTATGGTGGCGTTCATCTGCCCGATCTGACGGTCATCACGCCTGTATTTGACGAGCAGGACAACACGAAGATCATCTTTTGGACAGCCTCGCGGGGTCATCACGCGGACGTGGGCGGCATACTTCCAGGATCGATGCCACCCACATCCAAGCATCTTTCAGAGGAGGGTGCGGTCTTCGAGTCCTTCCTACTTATTCGTGATGGCAAATTCCACGACCGAGAACTTGAGAGGATCCTCTGCGTCGAACCCGCCAATTACCCCGGCTGTTCCGGCTCTAGATGCTATCAAGAGTAAGTACCATTACATCCATGCTAAAGAGGCCCATCCTAGAAGAAGGGGTTGGAAACCCGGGCTTTGGACTCCGAGACGTGCTAATACGCCATACCAGCAACGTGACGGACATCAAGGCACAGGCTGCGGCCAACCATTGCGGCATCCGTCTTGTCCGGAGGCTTATTGACGAGTACACCATGCCGGTTGTGCAGTTATATATGGGTGCTATTCAGGATGCGGCCGAGCTTGCGATCCGGAACCTATTCAAATCTCTCGCGGCTTCCCCCATGGGGAAACGAACGGGCAAAGGCGAAGCACAACTCTCGGCACTGGATTTCATGGACGATGGGACGCCCATCTCCCTCACGGTGACGATTGATCCTGGGACCGGTTCTGCTTCGTTCGATTTCAACGGCACGGGCGCGCAGGTGCTTGGCAATTGGAACGCACCAGAGGCGATCACAAACTCGGCAGTACTGTACGCATTGAGGTGTATGGTTGGAAACGACATACCGCTCAACCACGGATGCATCAAGCCGATCACCTTAAAGATACCGCCGTCTTCGCTTCTCAGTCCTCATCGCGAGGCCGCCGTATGCGCGGGCAACGTGTTGACGTCCCAGAGGATCGTGGACGTCATCTTCAAGGCCTTTGGGACTTGCGCGGCGAGTCAGGGCTGCATGAACAACTTCACCTTCGGCGTTGATAGCGCACAGAAAAGCCAGGCGGGCGTTGGCAATAGTGGAGGGACAGAAGAAGAAGGGGTGCCCGGATTTGGGTACTACGAGACCATAGCAGGCGGGGGCGGTGCTGGTCCAGCATGGGATGGAACCAGCGGCGTCCACACAAACATGACCAACACCCGCATCACAGATCCGGAGAGCCTCGAGCGTCGCTACCCAGTCATTCTGCGCCGGTTCGGGCTCCGCTCTGGGACTGGTGGGAATGGTGCCAGGCCAGGGGGAGACGGCGTTGTCCGAGACGTGGAATTCCGCGTACCGATGACGGCGTCGATTCTGAGTGAGAGGAGAGCTTTTGCGCCTTACGGAATGAACGGTGGTGGAGATGGCGCAAGAGGGCTGAATACTTGGGTCAACATGGATGGTGTGCGGGTGAATGTGGGCGGCAAGGGATCGGTGAAGGTCAGTGCAGGAGATCGTTTCGTTGTTGAGACACCAGGTGGAGGGGCTTGGGGTGCTTTGGAAGAAAGTGACAAGCAGAACAGTGGCTTGCTCTCCGTCCAGAACACGGGGACAGACCGGTCGTTTGTGCCTATTGCAAATGGGAGTATTGCTGCGAGAACGGAGCTTGCGGACCAGGTGTAGTAATGAGGCGGTCGAGTCCGCCTATATCATGTAGCCTCGGGCTATGTAATCTGTTACTACCTAGGTAGGGTATCTGCGGCAAAATTTAGCCTCTATGTTCTCGAATCGCAATGACTTGCGGTCTATTCAGTTGAGATGAACTATCCGTGGAACGTTGGGGGCGAAGAGTGGCTATAACTCTGTGTCAGCGACGTTCTGGTTGACGAAAGACGATACTATGACTGCATCGGCCAGGAGATGATGCAAAGGTCGAATTTGTCGTTGGCCATATACGCTGTGGCATGTTGGAGGGCCCCAGGTATGAGGGAACAGGTCACAAAGCTAAAAGGGCCTAAACTCAAGGGAACGATTCCAAGGTATGGGGGCTCATGAAAGAAGCTGACGTAGAACGTATACATTTGTCTCATCCGAAAGTTACACCATTGGCCTGGAGGTGGTCTTAGTATCCGTCTGGACATTATAATCTAGGATCCATTCAAGCATAGTCATGCTTCTGAACTTATGTGGACCATTTATTTAAGGACATCGGCACCTATGAGAGCCTATGTGGTTCCTTGTAAGTCATCCTGAGGTCAAATCCCTTAGTGTTGCAAATCTACGGCTTTATACCTGTAACTCATTGAAAATAGTCATCATTCTTCGCATCCACTAATCTCTTGATTGGTTCAGGCAGCACATCTTTGTAAAGTGAACGCTGGAAGCGGGTCCGTTCTGCAGCTTCCAAGTCACTGGAAGCTTTTGGATACTCGTGTAGGTCGTTCTGGGAATGGATCCCTAGGTACTTGTATCCCCAATGCTGCTGTATGCGCCGACATCGCGACCCGTCGCCCCGCTTTCCTAGACCTGGCCCTCCCACAGCATGCATACTAGGCACATCATCGGCCTCAGGAGACAGACCCATATATGCAGTCAGTTCCTAGGATGCAATCACCACTTCACCGGTCACATGCAATGCCACCCTATGCCAGACGCTCGCTTAGAACCCCTCATCAGCTCACACAAATCACAGACGACAACGTGTTCGAACATCCACGTCATCAAGACTGAAATCTTGAGCTCCTTGACTCTTACGCCGGCTTCATTCATGGGTGTATGGCATACAACTAAGACAGAAAGTTTCCCATGATAGCACAATACGCACATATAAGAACGATACCGGTTGCCTCATCATTACCCACAGTAATGAGAAAAAGACCCACCACGGCACACACACTTGATACAAGTGATGCTTGAATTGCACGATTTGCTTCATAATATGACAGTAATGGAAGTGGTAGAATGACAAAAACGCAGACACCCGTGAAGAGCACAGCAGAGAAGACTAGGGACAGGAAAGAGGAGGAGTATGTCACGAGTATCAGGTCATCGTCCCCGGGTTCCCAGACGTCACGACGAAGACATTTCTGTTTATTCATCAGTAATAGGATCTCCAGTGTTCCTGAATCAAAGTCCAACTCTCGGCATTACATACCTTGACTTTTGCTTTCAGAGTCTCGAGCATGTCTGGTCCATTCTCTTTGACAAAGTTCTCAATTGGACCTCTCTTAGGCCGAATGAGGCGGAATACCTCGGGCTTTTCGCCAATGTAGAAGCCACGCTGTGCTGGAGAATATCTTTTCAGGTATTTGCATAGCTTTTCGACGTCGATCTCTTTGGGGTGTTCGCTTCCCAGAATCTTTTTGCTCCGCAGGAGGAGGTCGTCTGCGGATGACCATACTGGGTCAGTACCAATTACCATTGCGCGCACGGCACAAGACACATACCGTATTTTGCCAGCTCGACTTCCAACCTTCTCATGTACGTCGACAGCTGTGGATGAGTAGATGTCGCCCGCGGCAGAACCTGGGGCTGGGAGCTGGAACTGGACGCAGCCATCTCCTCACGGACCCCCATTGCGCGACTGAGTTGGATAATCTCCTCCCCGTGGAAGTCCAATAGCAGAGCTCTTTCCAGCATAAAAGCGTGATAGAAGTTATATCGATGATCGAAGTTCTTGGCTTTTGCTAGACTAAGACGCCCCGGTTCAATGCCTATGCAATTACAATGTCAGAGACTTCTGGCCTATGCGTGTCACTCTATCAATTCTACCCACCATTATCGTTCTCTTCCGTGTCCGGGTTTGCAACTCTTGCCGAGGAATGCCTTGGCGAATCAGCCAACGCGGAGGGACCTTCAAACCGATCACCAGTGGTATTGGAAGGATCGTCTTGGGGGTTCTGATGAGCCTCACCCCTCTCCATCGCGTCCAACTCCATAGCGAGCTGTGACATCCTGGAGAAGCGTTGCGAGTACCTAGGTAAGTAAGAGCGGTTGACGTATTCGAGAACGCGGGCCACATGGAGGCCTCGGGGCAGTCTTGTCCAATTTTATATCATGCCGGTGGTGAACATTTGGGTCGAGATGGCCCCGAATCCAACGTAACTCCGATCTGTTGGATTATCTTGATCTGCAAGAATGCGTTGTCAGGCTTTCCAATGCCCAGGTGCGCCCGATCTGTGGAGTGGAACAATCTCGGGACTCGTCGCTTATTCCGAATAGGCCACGCCTTGCAGAAGGTCACTCAAGGGCCGTTCAGGTACGAAACACCATCGCGGTCTAGTAAGCAAATGATACGCTGAATTGAGGACCTCGGGTTCTTGAGAGGCAAAAGTACTGGATGGCTGTGGTCCCGACATGATGGAATGACACCCTCCATGAAATACCGTGTCTTGATCTCACTGGCCAAGCTGTGCCGTCTTGGAGTACAGATAAAGATACGCTTGACGTCCGATATGCTCATCCATGCGGAAACCCCAAGCATCATTGGACACTGTCTTGATATGACCCGCAGCCAGTGTTTGTCCGCTTAATCCACTTTCGATGTCGTACTGGTTGCATCGCGCGCCGAGCCGCTCTGTAGTGGAGTATCCCGAGGTCCCGACGACATTGCCATCATGGATCCCACTTGCTTTACTGCAATCCTCGGCACCGGTCCTGAAATCGACTTTCGATAAGACACACCCTTTCAAGTGTCTGAGAAAAGAAATGTTCCGTATTGAGGTCATGTTCTGCCTTGTATAAATCCATGGTCAAAATGCCATCACTGGCTGGCCCTCCTCGTCATCGTTTATCTTGCAGCCATGTGTTCACATCTGTGGCCGCCAGGAAAAGAACCGAGACAATCTGTACATGTTGTCAGTGAATGGGGTTTATTCAGGAGCACTGAATCACTGAAGTTATGTGAAGGATCCCTCTTTCTCTTGAGCCTTGAAGACGTGACAGTCACGAGACAGTCTTGAGGTTAGATCAATGCGAGTGCATGACACCTCTTTTGACACCTTGCGGCACTGATGGGGATCGGCATATGACCGTGACCGTGAAAATTGACGTACTTCTTCTTCTTCTTCTTTGACGACTTGTTTTCCTTCTTCTTCCTATTCCTCGAGACTTCTGTCATCACAAGGGTGCCCGTCCCGGACAAAGGTTCAAAGAACGTCGAAATATCAGTGGGGGGACGAGGCTCGCGAGGCATTGTTGATGCCAAGGTCAAGGGAAGCAGGGTATTGTTGGTCGTGCAACAGGTAGAATGTATTCGCGCGTGGAGTTGGAAGTACTGAAGCATTGCATTATCAAACTGACAAGAGCATCAGAGGAGGTAAAGCAAGACAAGAGGATATTTATAGGACATGGGGAGACGGTGGAAGGCTTGGAAGGCTCACGCGTGTGGAGCGTCGACGCGAGACCGCGTTCTGTCGTCCTGTGGGACACGCACTCAAGATGGCACTGAAGATCGCGTGTCCGCTTGGGCTAACACGTCAGGGAGTCGACAGGCAAGAGGTGCATGGCAAGCAACTCAGTAGAGCTTCTTGTGTCGGAGACGCGAGTAAGGCTGTTGAGGAGGCACGCCAAGGATCGCCGCGCGTGTGGGCACTTAAGCTTGAACGCGTCTTGATACGCATGGCCCTCGCTGGAGAAGAGAAAAAACACCATCCGGCTCAGGCATCATGCTGTGCCGGTGTATGAGAAGTGACAGGCCGGCGGTGTGAGTACAGTGCCCTTTCGATGTACACTCTCGCTCGGAGCTGACGTGGCTGGGGAAAGTCGAACGAGAAGCTCGTCATTGCGTAGACTAAGATCGAGCGTGGCCTCGAGAGCTCCTCACCCACTCACAAACACACAAAATCGACAATAACAAGGACGATGAAACGGAGGTCCCGGGGAACGCTGCTGTCGTACCCCTAGCCAGCACAGTATCATATTGTTTGCCAAAAACGTCGCATGTAGACTTGCTACGTAGTTATTGATCGCAACTACATGCGAGAATGGCGGCCCATACGAGGAAATGCACGGACCTCAGGATGACAAAATTTTGGGGACACCATGGGGGGGGGGGCCGGAATAGCACCCAGGAACGCTGCACCACAGCCTAGACGAACAACTTTCTCTGAGCTGCGTCCCCCAGGGGTATAGACCCTCTGATTTTATAGATTTAAATGGGACAGTTTTACATTTAGGTAGAGAATTATATGTCTTATAATTGTTGACCCTGAGAAATTGCATGTGGTATGTATTTGGGATGAGGCAAAAGTTGGATACCAGTAGCTCCTTTGAGGAGACATGGTGCCAGTGATCTGAAAATTTCAACAAAGGATAATTATTTAAATTTTATCGTCTATGCACACATCTGTGAGTTTATTGCCCGCCATAATCGCGAGATGCAGCTTTGATTTGTCCGCATCATCACGGCCTTGCAAGGAGGGGACGGGGCTTGCCTCAGGTGTGTGACGCCGGAGTCAGCAAAAACTTCACCGTGCATACCTAGGTAATAAGGCTGCATTCAGTGGGGGGGGGGGGCAATCTGCCTTGCAGGAACAGCCAGCCCCATGCTCTAGCTGGCCATATACTAGGTACCTGGGTAGGTACTCAGAGCACTTGGCGGCAAGCCACTGGGGCAACCAACACTCAGTTTTTGAAAACCATGGGAAGGATCACATCCGAGAGAGATGATGGTTCTTCATCAAGATTTGACGCATATCAACATCTATTTGGGTACCAAACTACAGGCACGCCAGCCTCCAACCCCACCTCCCGGCCCATTAGATTGTGCAGCTGGTGAGTCTTTGCACAGTACAGGTCCAGACCTTTTTCTGTGCCACGGGATCGGCAGTTCAAGACATGGGTTGAACCAACATGCATGCCTACTTTATTGGAAGCTGCTGGGCAGTGAAGATGGTCATGGTCGTGTTCCAGAGGCACGTCTCTAGTGCATGAGACTATGTGCCTGGACGATGGCAACACTGTGTTTCTGCTCGCTGGCTGATGTCCTTGGGGCAGAAAAAGAAGAATCATAAACGTAAGGCTGGGTGGGGTGGGGAAACTTACAGAGGTGCACATGTGTCATAGACGTGACTGCCCGTCGAGGATTCAGGTGGCCAAGTTTCAGCGGAAACCTGGAGTCCAGGGACAATTTGGCTGTTGTTCATCAACTACTTCCTAGGGACTTGATCAGTCAACACGTTGTTTCCTGTTGCCTTGTCTTGACGGCCATGGCATTGTCTGCTTCCAACACCTCGTGCCCAGATGGCAGGCGGTGGCCAAGGGTTTACTAGTACACCATGTACTGCCTAGGTATGCTATTGACTGAGCCTCAGGGTCCACAAAATCTAGTTGCTTCAGAAACGCAAATCTCGTAGCCATTGGCAAGGCTGACTTCATTCACCAACTTATTCACGCCGTTCTTGTCTTGCTCCCTTGCTGCGCAGCACCGTACCCGCCGTACCGTGACTGGCGATCACCCACCAACGAAGTACACAATTGACTCTACATTCGAAGTCACAGGGGCCGCGGCTCACGTTCCGAAACTTGCGGCACTTCTAGATCACCAACCCATCCCACCCCTGTTCAAAGTCCCAGGCAGCCAAGCGGCCAGGCAACTCAGCCCACCCACCTGAACTTGCTCTTGCGCAGCATCGACATTAGCCCCGTGGGTAGCATGCCCTTTTCCACCACGTTCAGACCTCCAAATTTTGCCAGCATCTCACGGTGGTACAGGGAGACCACCCACTTGTCGTAACTTGCCATCGCATCCCACTTCTCCTCGTCCAGGACGGCCCTGATCTCCCCTCGGAACTCCACGTCCTGCGGCTGCGGCTCCCCCATCAGCTTCCGAAATGCCATGCCAAGACCGCGGCTGACGCGCTCGCTGTGGCGTGTGTATCCCTCACGGGACAGGAACACCCTGAGGCCATCGCGTTGTACTTCGCGTACACCCCAGCCATCGTACTGAGGTTCCTCGCAGCACGCCTTGGCCTCCCGGTACTCTTTGTCTTCCTCCTCGTCGAAATACTTGTCTAGTATCGTTCTGGGATCCTCTTCAATCGCGTTTTTGACCAGACAGAGATCAATGAAGGGATTCTTCAGACCGAGACCACCGAGGTCGACAGGGAAGTAGATGTACCCGTCCGGGATATCCTCCACTGTGACGTTGAAGCGCTCTGCGATCATTTTCTTCAGGTGTTCGCCCGCGCCCCCAGGAACGTCTGGGAAAAGTTGCTGCTGAATGCGCTGGAAGGTCTGAAGCATGCTATCAACGTGCTGGCGAGAGCAGCAGTTCGCGGGCTTTCCAAAGAAGTTTGCAAAGAAGCGGACGCCGTACACGTTCCATGCCTGGATCCAATCAAAGACGCTCTTGCATGCATCCAGCTGGGTGCGGAGCTCACTGATGTGCTTGTCGACCTCGCCCTGGTCAATGAGGAACCGACCGGACATGTGGTCAAGCTTCAGGAAACCCCAGACGACGTCACCTTTGGGCAGTGGCAGTACCCGACCAACCGTGAGAGGCTTGCTGTCGTCTGCACTGGCTGGGTGGCCATGGTTGTCATGCCAACTTGTAGATCCCTGGATGATTCGTTGCGTCCCGCCGGCACCCACACCTGCAGAGGCAACACCAGCTTCGGCGGTAAAGCCAGCTGCAGGCCCGAGGCTGCGCCCGACCACCGTGACGGAGCCGGTCTTCTCTTCATTGAATTCTAGCCCGAGAAGTTCCGCGCAGTCGTTCAGGACCGCCCAGCTTTGCCGGCAGGCCTCACTATCGCCCCAGAGCCACATGTCGTCGTGGAGTCTGTAGAGAGTGGCCCCATCAGACTTTTGATTCACGGCAAAGTCGACACAGAACAGTAGCGTCTCGCCGAAGACATCCGCCAGGGGCGTGCTGATTGGTGTGCCGCGCTGCCGCGTTCGGCTGGGGACGTCGTCCGCGTCCTGCTTGAATTTCATTGGAGCCTCGAGGACCTTGACGAAAAACTCGATCCAGTCCCTGTGAACGCCGAAGAACTCTAGAACAGCAACGATAGACGAGTGAGGAATGCTGGGCCCGAACCATTTGAAATCCGAGCGGAGCACCGTGAACCTGGTGCCGAGCCGATCCTGCAGGAGCGCATCGGCCTCGATCATGTGCAGGAGCTTCTGAGTGACATCGAGATGGCTCTTTCGAGTATCACCGGCCTGGTCAGTATCCTCAGAGCCGTAAGAACCCCTTTGCTCAGATAAGGAGGTAGGCAGTTGGTCCAGGAAGACTTCACTCTCAAAATGCCTTCGCTTGATGTCAAGGACAGAGCCACGCTTCGCAGCATGATTTTCTGGATCCCTGAAGTACTCGATGTCCTGCTGTTCACCATCAATGGCCGGGCCAGCTCCCATCTTCCAGATGTCAGGCTCCAGGAACAGGGCAAAGCAACTGCGCATCTTGACTCCCCACTGGATGCCGACGTTGTGCATGAAGATGGACTGGAGGAGGTCCTCATCGGGGTAGAACCGGTAGCGGCCGTTCAGATTCCGTCGCTGATCGATGACCACAGGACCCTCCCATTCCCAATCCTTCCGAGTCTTCATGCATACTTTGAGAATGTCGGCAATTTCCAGCAGGACAGTCTCGTTGCCAAGGAAGTCATTCAGTGCTGCTCTTTTCACGTCCGTCAAAATGTCGCTGCGGAGCATTGCCTTGATCGCCGACCGCAAGGAATCGGCGTCGAAACACACATGCTCGTCCCAGTCATCCTGGAAGCTCTTCAAGATGGCCCTGATCTTCCTGAGTTGTTCCTTGACAATGCTCTCAGACTCGAAAAGATCTGTCAGATATGAATTGATGGCGGCTGCGTCTGTCTGTTTCGAGCTGAAGACATATTCTTCCCAGGTGGTCCTCTGGATATGGGCCTCCTCACGGCCGATCGTCGTGGAGCTGGCCTCGGCATGCCCTGCGTCCGACTGCCCCATGGATATCCACTCGTTGACCAGCTTTCCGTACAGCGAGGCGTAGGTATAGCGCGTTGTCTGCGCGTCTAGTTCCCCGTGTACCGAGGCCTCACACTCTCTGACGAATACATTCGAGATCGAAGGATCGTGATTTGCCTGTTCAAGGAAACGGTCGAAGTTTTCGCCTGAGATCATCCGGCGGTCACTCGAAGAAGTCATGGTGGGGAGCTTCTTGGCCCCAGCAATGAGTTTACGGACGCGCTGACGGTCCTCACTCTCAGCTGCTGCAGCATGTTCCAGTGCGCTTTTGCCATTCTCATAGGCAGTCTTCTGCTTGTCGAGTTGGGCAAGCTTGGACTTGGTGATGGACAGTAGGGTCTGCGACAAAACCTCAGACGACGCCATGACTTCTGGGCGGGGTCTCTGATGGGGACGGGCGGGCAGGAGGTAAAGTTGCGATTGATCAAGATGCAAGCAAGGGGAGGATGAAGCGCCCTTGATGGAGAGGATTGATCATTGGAAAGCATCTATCAGCCGAAGGAGGAGCCATCGAAGGATTTATAGCCTCAGCTCTTGTAGAGCACTCCACATGTGCTGTAACCCGCATCCGCCCGACAGTCACAGGACGTGGCACCTCACACCGGTAACTCGACTTCAGTCATGGAGACATCAAAGATCCTTTTCCCCAACCTATCGCAGGCCAGATAGCGCTATAACAAAGCAAGAGGCGCCCTTGCGGGTTGGTCTCGGTGTGAGGCCAAATGCGCCTTACAGTACACAAGTAAGGCGAACGTGGCGGGTTCTGGGACAGCGTTCCATCATTCCACTCCATCAACAAAGCAGAAACATGGCACCATCTGAGTGGCAATGGCTTTCAACTTGGCCAGGTCGCTTTTATCATATTAAAACCTCCACTGAATCATGTGTTGGTGAGGTAGTTGAGACGGAGGCTGCAGGCATTGGATAAAGCAATCGACGGCTTTCAGTCCTTGTGTTGTGGGGAACGCGAAGGGGCATCCTAAATCAGCAAGTCTGCTGACTCAGCTTTCCCAGAGGCAGTAGCCATGCAAGTTTGACAGGGATCGACTTTGTGTGTCTCAACGAGCAGCGTTCCACACAGTTCAGTCAGTTCAGTTCAAAGTACCAAAACTATTCACTGCTAAATTTAGGCTAAACTATTAACTAGGCTGAAATTTCAAGCTTACTAACTACTTAGACTGCTTATTTCGATTATCTAATTAAGCAATAAAGAGGCTTACAATGCCTTGGTCTTATTAGTCCCAATCTCTCTCTCTCTTATTTCCTTCGCTGGACTATTATAAAACCTATTTTTAAACTAGTTTTTCAAGCATAATAGTGTCTTAATAGTTAATGCCCCTATTCAAAGCCTCTGCGAAATTATCGTTAGTTTCCCTTAGCTAAAGGTTTGCTTACATTTAATAAACATTGCAGAAATAGATAATATATTAAAAGCTATTTAAGATAAAGTAAGGTAGTTTTTTTAGTAATTGCGCTATTAATAAAAAGGGTTAAATACCCTCTTTTAATTGTTTATAAGGATAATCTTTATCTTAAGGTACCTTTAAAGCTTAGTTTTATATTACTAGTTTTTATTATTACTTTTGTTGTTTACTAAAAACAACGTTTGCTAGTCTTTTGTTACTAAAGCTAACTATAGCAAAAGCATTGTAAATGATAATAAAAGCGCTTAGTACTTGCTATAAAAGATTTTAAAGTTTTTTGCAATAATTTTAGCAATGCTTAACATAGCTTTATATATGCTATAAAAACGATATTTTAAGTATAAAATGCTAGCAGCAAAATATACTAAGCATTTAAAAAGCTTATGCTTATATTGCAATAATATTTTTATCACTTGCTATATAAAGTGTTATAAAAACTTTATGCTAGCAAGCCTATAATTATCTATTATAATATCTAATAAAGCCTCCTTTTATAATAATTCTATTATAGCTAGCTTAATTTTGCTATGCCGCTGCCGCCTTAGTGTTTCTTAAGCAATTATCTTACAATAGCATTATTTAAGAAAAAGAGATTATTATAATTGCTATAAGGGGCTAAGTAAAAAAAAAGGCTAAGAGGATTGTAATAATTATAAAAGCATTGAAATAGGCGCTGGCAAAATAGTAATCTAATTATAAATTTTCTCCTTTAGATAAGTCTCACCGCTACCAAATTTCTTAAAAAATCTGCATAAATGCTTTTTAAAGTCTTACAATAAAGATAACACATTATAAATAGCAGTATTATTACCTTTATAGTATTTTATATAATAGAAAAATAGCTTAAACAGTTGTTAAATACTTTTAAAAACAGCCTATTCTTATTTTATTAAAGGAGTAATCTTTTTGCCCTTATTATAAAGGCTTATTATAAGGTAATCAACAGCTTTTCTTATATATAACAAGCTTAAGATCTCTGCCTTTATTAAATTTTACCTTATCTACTATATTATCTTTATATTAATTACTTTAGTAATATTACTAGTTTAAAGATTTATTAAGTTTATTAATAACACTGGCAGTGCTATAGTAGTATCTTAAGTAGTAGCTTTTATAACAAGGCTATTAACAAGATCTTTAACTAAATCGCTGCCGCTAGCTTAACAAGAAACAAATTCAAATTGCTGAAAAAGTCGCTAAAAAGCTTTAATCCTCTAAGGGCTACCCTTAATATAAACAGCAATTTAATAGGCATAGCAGATTAATCTAATTCTTCTTTAATAAAATTCGAGTTTATTACAAAATCGCTAAAGCGCCTATATTTAATTTTAATATAACATTGCAAGGTTAATAGTAATAATATATCGCAAGAGCAGATTTACCTTTAGATTAGCATCTTTAAATTGCCCGCCAGAAATCTCTAAACCATAAGGTTGATTATATAGCCCTAACAGCGACACCTTCTCTCTTTGCAAAGCAAAAGACTATTATAATAATTTAGATTTAGCATCCCACAAAATAGCAATTATATAGCTTTATCATTGGCCTCGTAATTATCAAATATAAGCCAGCTAATCTTCTCAGCTAACTTAAACTCATCTACAATTTTAGCTATATAATATGCCATATTCTCGCTAGTATAATAACTATTAATAAGCCTTAAAGCAATTAGTTGAGTGCGCTATTAATATTGCCCATTAATAAAGTATACAATTATAACTAAAACCCCCTTCTAATTAAGAAAAGTCTATATATTAGAGAACAGATAGATTTTAAACCTTGCATCGCGATAAAACTATATTAAAAAACCAATGCAATTATTAAAAAAAGCTATAACAAGCCACTTTATAATAATGCTGTTACTCTATAGGAGAATCTTATTTATAAGCTTAGGATTAAAGCTATATAAGATCTAATAAAAAGAAAAGTGCTTAATACTAAAGATAAAAATGTCTTAAGTTACAATCTACTTTACTAGCATCTTTTATATAATCTGCTTAAAGCTATTTATAAGCCGATTACTATTACTATAATATAAAAGCGCTAGAGCAGGCGCCTTGCAATGCTCTAGCCTTTTCTATTTGCGTCTGCTAACAACCTTATATAAGGCAAAATCTTCAGCTATTGCCTTCTTAATAAGGTTTTTAAGAAGACCAAGGTTATAATGCCCTTAGCTAAAGGCTTTAAAATACTTTAAAGCAAAAACAATAATATTAGTTATATTATACAACTTATATTTATAATCCTTATTATAAATACAGCAAAACTACCACTTAGTTTAAGCGTTAAGTATGTTATCTTTGTTACTAATAACCTTTAGCAACTTTTACCCAAAGATTTATATATTAAAAAGCTTACGCTTACGCTTCTTTAGCTATAGCATCTACGCCACAGCAATAAAACTATAGGTAGGTTTACTAATAGCTTTAATATAAAAAAGGTTGCTAAATATATTGAATAAGTGCTGATTAGAGTTAGAAGCCTTAATCTAACTTTATATAAACTAGCATTATAATAAGCAACTAAGCAAGTTAAGGGTATTAAAAGATATTATAGGCTTTAAAAATATTAATATATATAAGAGAATAAGAGAAAAGGGAAATAGGAACCGCCTAGCTAGCAAAAATACAAGCAAAACTAATCTTTATAAGCCGCTGTTACATTATCTATAGGCTGGAATTACATCTAGCAAAGCTAAAACACCAAAGCTAAAAGCAATAATATAAACTAATATATTAAAATCAAGCTACAATGTAGGGCTACTAGTCCCTATATGGGGCAACTTAAAGATCTGGCATACCAACTAGTTGGACTGTAGTTAACTGCTAAAAAAACAAACTAACTAACTATGAGGATTAATTAAAACTGTGAACTAAGACTGCTAACTAAACTGATTGAACTGAACTGTGTGGAACGCTGCCAACGAGGTATAACTTCCACCCGTGCTGGGGTCATTGGAAAATGACGAGACCTTGACCGACGTTTGATATCTGGATCGCGTGGGTGCAGGGTCATGCCGCAAGGTAGCGAGCGATTTGTGGCCACAGATCTCGACAATCTGCCCCAAGCTGCTGATCGAGTTCCTTACATACACTAGATACCTAGGCCTGGAGGGTAGGGCTATGATCCAGGAGGTCGACAAGGTCTCCAAGTTGGTATCTCGTATCAAACCTATATGGAATATCAGCACCTTATACTTCGAGATAGGGGGCGGAATACACGCGTGGGCCTAGATCTTGGTTGTACCGTACGATGTCAGCTTGCTGATTCCAGTGGTCAATGTTGCCTGCGATACAGCCAGGACTCCAGTCGTCGGAGTTGAGAAAGGCGGATGACTAAGCCTTCAACTTCCCCGAGAGCTGTGACCGAAATAAGTAGCCGGCAATGACGACCATTGTTGATGGGCGATAAAGTTGCCTTGCTTGCCGTCGCGACTCTGGTCGACCTCGACGCGTCGCTAGCCGTTGCAATTGATTGACCCTGCGCGCTCTCACCTCCGCGCAATTGAATCGCGGTCGCGCTATCATTCGCTTTGCGACTTGATTGCCCCGCAATTCTCGCCTCTGGATCTCATGGGGCCCACCAGGCGTGTGCCCTTCCTTCGACATGTCTTCGGACAGCGACACAGACAACACCAAGATGGAGGGCTTTCTGAGGAACTGGCGCCAGACTGCCTTCAACGCAGGGCAGTTTCAAACCGCCATTTTCGTAGGCGACAAGCTTCTTGCACTGACGAGTCCGTTTCCTCCTTTCATCACAGTTCAGCTGAAAACCTGGCTCTCAACTAACGCCGCGCGTGCATGCAGACGACGACAATGACGCCTTTTGGATGGCCCAGGTCCACTTCTCGACCGGGAACTACACTCGAGCGCAAAAATTTCTCGAACATCGAGACCTCATCAGACGGAATCCTTCGTGCCAGTACCTAGCAGCGCATTGCCTGATCAAACAAGCGCGCTTCGACGAGGCTCTCGCCGTACTCGGAGAGAGAGACCCGACCTTCCTGATCAGGTCCAAGGATGCGAACAAACGAAAGGCGCAGCCCGCAACCAGCGGAAGATTGGCAAGCAGTTCCAGGGTACGCCATGATACACACAAGGAGTCAGATGCGGTTAACAGGCGCTACGAAGCTGGCATGTGTTATCTGCGTGGCATCTGCTACGCAAAACAGAATGCCTTTGATCGCGCCAAAGAGTGCTATAAGAATGCCGTTCGCATCGATGTGCAGTGCTTCGAGGCCTTCAATCAGCTCACCGAGAACCAACTGCTGTCGCCAGAGGAAGAATGGGAATTTCTAGACTCTCTTGACTTTGACTCCATCGGTGCTGGCAGCAGCGACACAGATGCTGCCCAGGAGATGGCACATTACGTCAAGATGCTCTACAGCACACGATTGTCCAAATATCAGAAACAGGAAGCCTTCAACACAGCTTGCGAGAGCCTGGCCACACACTACAAGCTCAAGGACAATCCGGACCTTCTTCTGGCGAAAGCAGACCAACTGTATACTCACGCACGTTACAAGGATGCCCTCGAGATCACTAACTCCATCTTGACTGAGGACAAGTACAATTTCAGTATCTACCCCATACATCTGGCGTGTCTGTACCAGCTCGGAGAGAAGAACTTGCTTTTTCTCGTCGCCCACGAGCTGGCCGACAGCCATCCGGAAGAGCCATGTACCTGGCTGGCCGTCGCCATATACTACTACATGATCGATAAGATTGCCGAAGCTCGCCGCTATTTCAGCAAGGCGAGTATGATGGATGCACACTACGGTCCAGCCTGGATCGGATTCGCACACACCTTTGCTGCCGAAGGCGAACACGACCAGGCCATCTCAGCCTACTCCACTGCGGCGCGGTTATTCATGGGCAATCATTCGCCCCAGGTCTTTCTCGGAATGCAGCATCACGCCATGAACAACATGACAGTCGCAGAGGAGTTTCTTAACACGGCATACGGGCTGTGCACGACAGACCCGTTGCTTTTGAACGAATTGGGTATCGTTTACTATCACCAGAATCGCCTCGATGAGGCGGTCAAGAAGTTCAGGAAATCCCTCGAAATTGCAGATGCGATTGACAGTGATCCCAATGCCTCCATAGTCGCAAGAACGAACTTGGGCCATGCATTCCGGCGGCAGCGGAAATTCCAGTCGGCTTTACACCAGTTCGACATGGTCCTACGAGAGAACGGTAAAGATGCTTCCATTTTCTGCGCCAAGGGCCTCATCTATCTCGATGTCGGCAAGCCGGAGGAGGCGGTCAACGTGTTGCACGAGGCTTTGGCTCTCAACCCGCAGGATCCAATCGCGACAGAGCTGCTGCTCAAGGCGCTCGATGAGAGCTCGAATTCTGGACACGTGCTGGCAGAGCTCAATGATGACGGGACACTGGCGGACTTTGAAAACGAACTGGACCAAATTAAGCGAGAAGCAAGGTCGAAGCTGGCGGCCAAGCTGAATGGGACCCACTCCAGAGGCAAAGACAAGGGCAAGGGCAAAGAAACAGGTCTACTGATGAGTACGCCTCAGGAGAAGAGCAACAGTATCATGGAATTAAGTGACGACAATTAGAGGTTCTTCTCGTGAGGGTCATGGGTGGGTCACGAGCATTTCACGGCGTCTCGGAGGACATTTTGTGAGGCGTCCCGGAGGCACTACGTTATTTCCATTGGGAGCGGGTCTGGTAGTAGGAGCGCGGCCTCATTGGGCATAGATACCGCGAATATCAATGGTACCGGGTAAATCTTCAAGAAGAGGAACACCAAATCAAATGATGAACACCATGGATTTCAAGGCTCTTCTGACCTGGCTGCGTATTCGCGTGCCCCGACGGCCGCCTCGAGTGCCTGGTAGAAGTTGAGGTCGGTGGAGTCTTTTCTGATGGGCATAAAGCCGACGGCGAGTGGGAGTACAGCCTATCCACAAAAGAACATCGATCGATCCAATGTAGCACTCGTGGACAGGCAAACGCGCAGACAATGAGTTCAGGCATCCGGGACTGTCATCGGCCCCACAAAACCCGGCCGTTTTCTCCGGCGTGCTCCGTAGCTCGGCGTACAGTACGGATCCGCAATGAAGGCTCGCATGCCAGGTTCGGGGCCCAATCGTGTTGACTGGGACTAAGGGACAAGACTCGACGTCTCTTTCTCGACAGCGGGCGGCACTACCAGGTGAGTATGTTGCCGCCACGATGTTCTGTGTATTTGACCGTTACAGTACCATCAATGCGGCGATTCAAGCTCACAAGGCTTACTCGACTTCGTGCATACCGGTAGTTTGTACGTTTCTGCCGTCACTCTTAGTCCGCTTCAGCTGCACAAGCTGCCTACACGCAAGGTTGGCGGCAATTTATGTGCAGCCACGATCGAAGACGCGATTCTAGTGCGCAATTTGGTGACACTTGCAGCATAGAGCGTGGTGCTTGGAACCCCACTTCAGGGCCCCGCCTTCCACTCACCTTCCGAACTGCCGGTGCTTCCGTGTGGTGTGGCGGCCCCCGTCCCGTACAATCTGAAATAGATACCTATGCCTTGGGTGCTCGAATCTTGGTTTTCCGAGTGTATCTAGTCCGACAACAAGACTTGATGTTCAACAAATTCGATATCCACAGTGACTCAGCCATCTGCTCCGCTACATCACGGCCCACCCTGAAAATGGCTACCATCCAGGCAACCAACATCCTCATCTTCGGGGCAACAGGCTTCATCGGACAACACATTACCGAAAAGATCATCAGCGCCCAGCCGGCCTTCAAGCACGTCACAATCTTCACGTCTCCAGAGACGGTCGCGAAGAAAGGTTCGCTCCTGGACGCCTGGAAGAAGCCGGGCAACGTGACCGTGGTGACGGGCAGCGTGGACTCGGAAGACGACGTCCGGTCCGCGTACAAAGACCACAGCATCGACACGGTGGTGTGCGCGTTCGGGCGGGCCGCCATCGCCAAGCAGATCGACCTCATCCGGTGGGCGGACGAGGGCGGCGTCCGGTGGTTCTTCCCCAGCGAGTACGGCACGGACGTCGAGTACGGGCCCGAGAGCAGGGACGAGAAGCCGCACCAGCAGAAGCTCAAGGTCCGCAGGTTCGTCCGCGAGAGCGCCAGGCAGCTGCAGGTGACCTACGTCGTCACGGGGCCGTACTTTGAGTCGTGGGTCGGGCGGATGCCGGGGCTCCTCGAGGCCTGCCCCGGTTTTGACGTGGCGAAGAAGGAGGCGCTGCTCACCGGGGACGGCGGGGGCCGCATCGGGTTCACGACGATGCCCGACGTGGGCAAGCTGGTCGTCGCGGCCCTGCGGCACCCCGAGGCGGCGCTGGGCAGGGCGCTCAAGGTCCAGTCGTTCGAGGTGACGCCGAACCAGGTCCTCGCGGAGTACGAGAAGCTCACGGGCGCCAAGTGGACCGTGTCGTACGTGCCGGTCAGCAAGCTCGTCGAGGCGGAGAAGAAGTTATGGGAGGAGGGGGACCCCAAGGCCACGGTGATCACGCTGCGGAGGATCTGGGCCGAGGGTGGTACCTTGTATGAGAAGACGGATAATGAGTCCATTGGGCTCAAGCCTGAGGATATGGAGCCCATGGAGGCGGTGCTCAAGAGACTATAGGCCACCCACTAGCTGGATAGGTTGTACAAGCATTATTCTGGGGGCCGTGGTCAAGGCTGAGCTCAAGGGCCCTAAGCTATGGTCCAAGTTGTCATCAAGGTTGCCGCCGAAGCACATGGGACGCGGTCTGGCATCGCGAGTCCCTCATCAGCCGCTGGGCACTCAATCTCACGTTTACCAGATTAACGAATCTTTGGGGAAAGAATCACCCTTCATGGTCCTGCTGTAGATCCAATTCAGGCCGTGTACGTGTTGTGGGAGACAGTACGTCGAAATTTGACATTGGGAAACTGCACCTTCGACGGTGTTGGCCAGGATGTGTGATGGCCGTAGCTCGGCACCTGCTTGTGCGGTATGGAACTCATGTTTGTGGAGTGAGCGTGGTCTCGCTGTGACTATTTATGGGCTCTCCTAGTGCCCAATGCTTGTGAACCTGCTTCGCGGCGACTTCACGATTCCCTTACAACTTCGAAAACAAGACTTCCCGTAGGCTCCGCCCAGGCCTGTCCGAGATTCTGCTTGATAGTGTCTGACATCACCTTGAAATGTGTATCCTGTAACCGGAACACAGTCCCTGTTCTTCAACCCACCTCGTCCCAGAACCTACCAAAGGTTGTCTCGTGGTGCCGAAAGTTGGACTGGCCTCCCTTTGGGCTGGGAAACTCCCCGCCGACGCCACTGCCTAGCTTGCTACCGATCAAAAGCACCCCCGGCTTCGTGAGCTCGACCAGGCGTGACGCGGCCTTGACCTGGCCGGCCCAGTCCCAGAAGTGAAGAAAGGACGTCAGATGCAGGATGTCAAACCTGTCCCTGAGCGGCGCCCAGTCGGCACCGTCATCCAGAGCGTCCCTCGCCTAGAACTCCAAGTCGAACTTGCCCACGTCTCGGAACAGGTCGTACCTAGCCGTGGGCGTTGAACTCGGGGACGAGATCGGGCCCCGCGAGCTGCCGGCCCGGCACGCCGTCGACGTGGAGCTTGCGGATGTCCTTTCCGAAACAGCCAGCCGACGTCGAGCAGCATCGCGTCGGGCCGTTTCAGGCGGTCTAGGACGGATGGGTAGCCCGGGTACGATGCGAGGGTGAGTCTGAGAAAATCGCAACTGGCCGATGCAGGGCCATGGGTATAGCGCAAACGCCTCATCTCTCTATTTTCAAGATCAGTCAGAGCCTGGCCAAGTGATAAGTGGCGTTCTCGATACCTATGTAGGTATTCCAGGGGAACGTACGAGGCTCATCACAAGGGGCACGACCTCTTCCGGCCGAATCCCCGCGTGATCCTCCAGAAGCTGACGGATCGAGGCGTCAATGTCCTTGACATCTTTTGCAAACCAGGCGTGGCTAGATGATTCGGAGATTGATTCTGGTGCCGCCATACCAAAAGATCCTTTGGTTCGGCCGTGTCTGCGGGTCGTGATGGCCTCAAGCCTGGTCAGAGACGTTTTGCCGCCCGGGGTTAACCTGATTGTTCAGCAGGACGGGCTGGCCAGAAGGGGCCAGAATGGCACTTTTCAGTGATTCGTGAACAAGTGATGATAAGGCACATAAGCAAACATAATCACTATCACATTTCGACAGGTCAATGCAGTTGGACGCCGCAGCAGCGTGGGCCTCCCTTGCTACTGCTGCTAGCACCTCTTGCAGCATATAACCCAGAAGGGATTGTATGATTCGGTAGGCAATTGTTGTGTTGCTGCATATTGAGACATTCTATAGATTCAGATTCCGTGGAAGTGCTTTGATGTTGCGCAGGTTGCGCACGCGCTTTGTTGTGCGTTTGCTCAGAAGTCGTCCGGGCAGGGCCTGGCCCGGGGCCGATCACGGCATGAACCTTATCTCAATGCCTGGGCATGGATGACTTCACCTGGCCAACTGCTGATTCAAGACATTGTCCAACCTTTGGCCAAATTCACTTGAGGCTTTGTATTTTGATTTAATTCCACCCGTAGCTTCTTCATTCAGCAGATCTGCAAACCGATCCAATCCACAGACGCCTTGCAGCCATTCAACATCTGACCTTGTTACATCAGACAGACCAACTGCGGCCGATCGAGCAACCGTTCCTCGCAAAGGTTACCGGCAAGAACAACATCTAGACCTTGGGGACATATCAAGACAACATGGGTTTTGACGAGACGGGCGAGACTCGGACTGCCTTCTTCTATGGCAAGATACCATACCCTTTTCGGATTGGAAAAGCTAATGCTGACGATGTGACAGGTACTCTGGTACGGTAGCTGCCCTCGCCACGTATGCTGGGATGCACTCGGAACGAGGCCCTCGGGCTAACATATCGCGCCGCAGATGGAACCACAGGTCTTCTACTCTGTGTGTTACAACGACAAGAGTCCCGCCAAGGAGATACAAGCCCTGCACACATTCTCTCCGGCTGTGCTGCATGGGTACTGCCGTCGCCGAGTCAGGTATGCCGACTACCCGGGCATGATCGAGGACCCAGATCACAGTGTCTTCGGCATGGTGGTCAGCGGCATCACCACGGCCAACCTCGGGAAACTCGACTTCTTGTAAGTCCCTCTGGAACCGCGCTGTTGCTGGCAGATGCAAATGTGCCCCGGCGTTGGGTGGCGCAGAGGTGGTGTCGACCGGCATCTGCCCACTCTTCCTTTGCCCTCAAAATAGCGCATCGACCCCCGTCCTCCTTGGCAGCCTCCCCACCTTCAAAACATGTCGAGGGGGAAAGGCCTTCCCACAGACGCACAGCTGCTGACCACTCGACAATGCCATCAGCGAGGGATCCCAGTACGACCGCCGCGTGGTCCGCCCCAAGCTGCTGACCAAGGTGGGCGACGACAAGGGCGAGGGCAACGTCGAGGGCGAGCAGGTCATCACCGAGTCGTACATCTTCCTGGACAAGCGCGACCTCGAGGAGCGCGAGTGGGACTTTGCCGAGTTCAAGCGCGACAAGCTCAAGCAGTGGACGCGCGCAGGCTACGTCTTCGAGGGTGAGTTGTCACCACCTTACATACTACCAGCTGACGAAAAGCGGACAGGGGTCTGGCCCCCGCAAAGATTTCTACGTGAAACTGACGGCGGGGAAATGATTGTACAGATTGCGACCCAGGCGACGTGGCCAGCGTCTCCGGCGCTGTCTAGCCCTCTCGGACGATTTTCGCTGGTCTGGTAGACAGTAGTCAAGGGCGCATTGTTGGGGGCGTTGTCGGGGACCTGGGGCTTTTCCTGTAGATTCTAGACAAGGCGAAGGTGAACGTCGCTTCGTTCACGAGCCATCGCCACTGGTGCGTCAATGCGAGGTAACTGGGATCGTTCCCCAAGCAGGCAGATAGGCAGCAACACTCCGCCACCTGTTCGTGTCAATCCAGCAGTCGCTGCCAAGCACTTGTCCAGATGTTTCTGCCGTGGCATCCCATCGTCCGTTCATCCGAGGTTTGTTCATAAACGTCTTCATGCTCAGGGAACCCGGGGGGGGGGGGGCTCTAGTCCAGCTGAGCAAGGATCGCGGCTGGGGTCCGCCCAGCGCTGACAGCCAACTGCAGACATCTAGTCGGGGGTGTTAGTGGATGTCGCATGGTTCCTTTGGTGGGCATTCCCATGCAAACGATCAGCGCGGGAGTGCGCAGCCTCAGTTGAACTTCGGACGAAGGTTATATTTTTGCCGTTTCCGGGCTATTTTAAAAGACTAACTGAGAGGCACAGCAAACGATCTACTGATACTTGCTTGCTTACGTCGGTGCGGCTCGTGGGGCGGACTGCAACCCAGACAGCCGGGCCACGCCTACTTTTGTCCCCAAGGGAGGGCGACGATCCAGGATAAGGTGCACAAGTGAGCTCGGCTGGCTTGACGCTGCTCGACAGGCTGGCCGCTTCGGGCGAGACCAAGACCCCGTCGCCCCCTCGGCTACGTGCGTCTTGGACAAGTCAAGCAGATCTGTATAACACCGGCTGTTCACTCTGGACCCCGGCAAGGTCCAGGCTTGGCCTTCGGGCCAAACTTGAAAGCATGTGTCTACTACAAGAAGAGTTTTGTGGTGTAACTTTTGGTCGGGATCTTGATCTGGGGTTGGGCAAAATGGATGACCTTCCATGTGTGGTGCCGACTTCCGTCTCCAGGCGGCCGGTGTGCTTAAAGTGCCTGCAGGCGGTCGAACGAGTGGTCGTGGACTGGGCCACCTGAGACGCGACCGCGGCTAACGGCGTCCAATGCGCAGAGGGGTGGGAGGGGGCGGTCAGATCACCGCCTGGCGGTGGCCAGCAGGCAGCTCCGCAGAGGATTCTGAGTAAGAGTTTACCTCACAGTAGCGCGGCCACCCACACCTCCTGACAGGTACGTACCCAGGTACCCCGTCCCGCCATGCCAAAGGGCCACGATGCAAGGGCGGGAGAGTCTTGCCGCTTTGGGCCAGGTGAAACACCACCTGCTGGTCGAACGACGAGCGGAAAAGACGGGACGCTTGTTGAAATGCAGACGACTCCAGAATTTTCCAAGTTGCTGGATGTTCAGCCTGGCAGCCTGGATGGGATTGGCACCAATGAGTCAAGCAGTTGGCTGATCTTTCGAATGCATTGTAGTCTGTATGTATCTAGGTACTCTTCGTATAATCCCATCAACTTGGTCTTCACACGAGCATCTGCAGGGCCATGCCCTTCCTCGAAACTCGCCTCCCCGACGGCACATCGTCCTTGGCATATATCCGACCAGGACCCTTTGTATGCAAAATATCATGCGCGGTGTGACGAGATCGCGTACCTGACGATCGCGTGCGGGCTATCTGGGATTACCGGGAAACGAAGTGGTGACCATAATGTGATCGACGTGACGTCGAGCTGCACAGCCGGGCAATAGGAAGAGGAAGCAACGAACCGTCGGACCAAATGTGTTTTGAAACAAGGCCCCTTCCCCACTCGCGCCGAGCGTCCCTGGTCCCGTGCATGTCAACCCTGCGGGCCACTGCCATTCGGCCTGTCAACTCTGTGCGCACTGCGCCGTGGTGGACTCCAGATCCACATTGGGCTGCCAGTCCCGACTCCGAAGAGGCAAATTGTACAGACTGACATCTCTTGTCATACCAACAGACAAAATACGCCTGCGTGGTCTGTTCACCGAGGCCCCCAAAAATCGGACCGTTTGCTGGCAAGGATCGATCCCTCAGCCGGTGTGCTGTTGATGTCGGCAGCCGGCAGAGCAAGGCAGAGGCATCAACACGTACTTTGGGGAATTCTGCCTGTCCTGACTTGCAGGATTCGCCCCCTCCCCCCGGCCTAACTGCAATGCGAGGTCACAACTGGGCACATAGTGGACACAAGGAGTCTGTCTGCTCGCGGGTCTTGACGAGACTGGCCAATCCGCGCATATCGTGTATGGGCAGTCAAGGCCACTTCGTAGTGCCGCGGACAGACACACACACACACACAACCTCGTGGCACACATGACCGTGGGCTTCTGTTTCACGATCCACCGCTTGTCCGGCACCTTTTGAGTGGCATGCATGCACGCACGATGGGGTGTGCGGAACTGTGACCAGGTGGAGAGCACCATACCTATGGCATGTGTCGCGTGCTTTGGGGGTCGGGCTGGGCGCGTACGAACTGCGTTGACGCGGACTTGTCGTCACCAGATGAACAGCCGATTCGCGAAGCCTCGACGAGGCGGGCCATGCAGGTACGGATTCCACAGGCGAATGAGATTATGGGACCGGGCTGCCTCTCCAGGTGGGACGAGCAGGCCTGGCAGGGATGGCATCGGCAGTAAGAAAAGTCTTGGCCAGATCTGGTTCCCACTGTCTGCGGGGCGCGATAGGCGAGCAATCCTCAGCCATTCGCTCGAGTTCCGCTCTGGGCGCCCCTGACAGGCCGCTCAGGCGGGTACACACAGAGGTGCTGACCGGGGGTCAAAGGCGGCCTGGCGGCTTAGTGAAGGCTCAGAGGAGGCTTGGGATTGGTGTCGTAATGCAAGGGCAACCCCTGCAACCCCGAAAAAAATTGAGAACGGCCCCTGAAGCTGCCCAAAGACGCCCGAGGTCCATGAGCCTCTCGTGCTCCCTCTTTCACTTCCCCCTGAAAACCGAACCAAGGAATGTGCTCTGGGGTCCTCAGCCAAAAACAAGGACATCTGCGCCTCCATCATGCGGGGACCGTATTCGATTGGCCTCAGCAAGCCGAGCTGCAAACAGAGATCCGAGGCTCCGGGGACCAGAGACAGAAGGAAAGAAAGAAAAGTTTGCAACGACTTACCACAGGTTCAGCCCATCTCGCGGCACAGTCGAGATCGACCCGTTCCCGTGGGTCTCTGCGGGTAACACACGCGGCGGAGCTTGCGCAGGCAGACCATGTTGCTTCTCCGCCGGCACCCAGACGGAAGGTGAGACTGAATGCGGCTCCAAGGTGAACTTGAACTGCATATGCAGCCAGGTCGGCCATCTCTGCTGGTCGCGAGAAGAAACCTACGAAGCCAGCGAGCCTGGGCAAAAGAACCATACAAGGTTTCTTCTCTAGAAAGGGATAAATTCCTGCAGTTTGACTGCGTCTCTCGCGCTCCCAAATCCTGGCTGTATACATATTGCCTTGCATCTGCATGCACACAGTGTTCCGCCACGAAGGAGGCCACCCTCTCCACATCTCCAGATGTCGTCGCGGCCGCCTGCCCAAATGGGTCCTAGTCAGGGGCATGGCAGTGAGCACTTGCAGGTGTGTGTGGGTATTCCATCGCGCAGGGGAGGGGCGTTGCCATGTCTGACTTCCTGGCCACTGGTAGGTAAACATCTTGGCGTTTGCTGTGCGACTCCGAAACAAGCCAGAGCCAGCACAGCCTATCAGGCTCTGTCCCTTGCCTGTGTCCTGTCGTCGACCTCGCAATCCCTGATGCCCATGCACACCACGGTGGGTCCGCCGTGCTTCGCATGTCGGACTCAGGAACGCAGTGACCAGCTCTTACTGGTCGGTGGTCAGGGGTCCTCCTTCACACCCCTCCATGTCCCAATTTGGGTCCTTGTGGGTAGTACCCCGTGGGCCTGGCCCTAGACAGTAGATCCGTCTTTTCCACCCAAGGATATTCGTTTGTGTCCCTACTGTATATACCCGGCATGTATTTGTCCATATTATTGTCAGTCACGATATAAAGACGCTGTGGTAGTCCGGCCACTTTCACTTCGTTCCGTTTGGCCTGTCTATTCACCATCATTCATCCCCTTTGCAGAAGACCTGAGCAGCCGCATTCACTCCTTGGAGGCCTGCCCTTTTCACTTTTTTTTTCTTCCCCTTCTTGACTTCTCATCAACCTGCCTGGTGCATACCATTCCTTTCCGGACAAAGAAATCAAGAGCCCCCAACGGGACCATTGTGAACGTACTGAACATTACGCTTGTAAACGGCACCTTTTCACAGCCCAATACATTGCCAAGTAAGTGATTCATCAACTCTCTGGGCTTTGTTCCTTGCGTTGGCGCAAGTACAATGTCATGGTGTTGCCTCGAGGCTGTGAATAAAGCATTGTGTCATAATTCTAATAATTCACAGCGCAGTACATAAGCTTGGGACCTCACCAGCGACCAGTCTTTACGACAGCATCACCGAGTATCCTTCGTCTGGAACAGAAGCAATCGGCCTTGCGCGCTATCCTTTTCACGCACACAGCAAGCAAAATGCTTTTTACCAAGATCGCCGCCGCCTGCGGTTTTGCCGCCGTGGCCAACGCCCACATGTTCTTGGCCACGCCCAAGCGTTTTGCTTCTCCCTCGGCCACCAATGGACCGATCTCTTCGAGCGACTACCCTTGCCAAGCAACAGCGTCCGCCACCTTCAGCACTGACGTCGTGGATGGATCAGGAGCCACGGAGATGGCGCTTGGATCGGACCAGCCTCTCGCATTCGAGGGCCAAAGCGTCCACGGTGGTGGCAGCTGCCAGGTGTCCATCACCTACGACGAGAATCCCACCGCAGACAGCGTCTTCAAGGTGATCACCTCCATCGAGGGAGGCTGCGTTGCTCGGGACACGGCAGGAAACCTGGGAGCCGACACCTCGGCCACCGCCACCGACCCTTACTCGTACAACTTCACCATCCCCGACGACATCCCCACTGGCAACGCGGTCATCGCCTGGACGTGGTTCAACAAGGTCGGAAACCGTGAGATGTACATGCAGTGCGCCCCAGTCAAGCTGACCGGCACCTCGGGCTCCAAATCCTCCTACGAGGCGCTGCCCGACATGTTCGTCGCCAACCTCGACGACGACTCCAGCTCCTGCCACACGCCCTCCGATACCGACCTCGTCTTCCCCGACCCCGGTGACGTCGTCCAGAAGCTGAACGGTGCCACGACGGCCTGGGGATCCCCCACCGGCGACTGCACCGTCGGCGCCGGCAGCGGCAGCGGCGGCGCCAGCTCTGCGGCTGGAAGCTCGCCGACTGCCTCTGCCGCGGGCGCCGCCACTACGACCGCCGACTCTGGCAGCGGAGGAGGAGGAGTCTTCGCCACCTCGGGCGCCGCCGCGCCCACGACCGCCGCGCAGACCTCCGAGGCTAGCGCCACCGCTGCCGCGCCCGTCCCCACCGCGACGGGCTCCTCGTCGTCCTCCGGCTCCAGCTCCAGCTCCTCCGGCACCGCGCAGACCGGCGCGTGCTCCGACGAGGGCGACTACGTGTGCCTCAGCTCCAGCCAGTACCAGGTGTGCGCGTCCGGCCAGTGGTCCGTCGCCATGTCTGTGGCCAGCGGCACCACGTGCACCGGCACCGGGGCCAACTTCGCCATCGCTGCCGCCGCCAGCAAGCACAAGTTCAGGATGGGCCGTGCCGAGCGCCGGATGAAGAAGCGTGGCATGCCTGTCATGCTTGGCCAAGCTTAAGTCGAGGCGTATCTGTCTGGGTTTAGACAGACAGCTTTCACTTCTTGAACAGACAAGTTTCTTACCTTCTTCCTGCGGCCTTCTTCCCCTCCTGGATGGAGTCATGGGGTCTCTTCCCTTCGGGGTTCATTAGGGCATTTATGAAAAAATCGGAAGGACACGTGTGGACGATACCATTGTACATTCCTTGGCGTTTCTGGCGATGGTGACTTTTCTCTTCTGCCTTGTACCATTATTTAGCAGTAGTCCTTGGCTGCCCTTTTTTGTGGTGCCATGGGCTTTGCATTTCCCAGGCCGCATCTGGTCTTCTGCGGGACACTCGCTTGATAGAGACGTGAAAATACCACATGCCATATCTGGCTTACCTCGATGCAGTACATCACATTTCCTAGCTCGTTGAACGGTGACTTGTATATGCTCTCGAACAATGCATTTAGTCGCACCCCTAAAAACTGAGCAGTCGCAGAGTCTGTTAATTTATTATGTGTACGGAGTGAATATCGTGTCTGCTTGTTAAGGTTCATCCTGATAAACCTCTGGGCAAGGTCTTGTGGGAGGTTGCAGTGCCTAATCACAGGGCTCGAGGTGGATCGTGCTTGAACATCCATCCGGAAAGCTCAAAATGCGTAATATCTTGGACGATTCGTGAGAAAGACTGGCAGCCTTCACATGCATGACACGATGACGTTCGCACATGGCTTGCCGGTGGATCAGCGGGGTGGTGGGGGCGTTTGCAGCTCCAGTGAGGGAAGCTTGTCAGCCGCAATCAGTGGTAGTGTGTCAATTGAACAGAGAAGAGGCAGTTGATTTGTGTGATGGCGCAAATCATATACCATAGTAAGACCATGTGTCGTCGTTTGCCAGGGTGAGGTTCCCGAGACTTGCTGAGACGCCTAGCTTCCAGCGATAAGATCGATCAGATAAGAGAGCAAAGAGCTCCCCTAGATCCCTGCCCTGGCTCTTTCCAGCGACGTTGGCCAATCGTTCCGTGGCGGTCTGCCTTACATAATCGTGCATTAGCTCCACTTGATTTTGCGACTGGTCCGCCCCAGCGCTTTTCGTCTGTCAGTAGTCGTCGTTTCTCGTCCCGCATCTTACAGCAGAAACGCCAACACCCGCGACGAAACCAACTTCACGCGCCTTCCTTTCCCCAACATCACAGTCTCTCAACCACCACGACGGGTGCATTCGATCGCGAAGCGTACGCAACACGCCCTCATAGTCTCTGCGTTACTATGAATCCCGCGAGTACTTGCAAAGCTATCCGTCGCAACGTCTGAACTCTGACTCGAGGCCGGCCTCACGAACCGCCTCACAACCCTACTCTGCATTCAACGTCCCATCCCATCCCATCCCATCCCACGCTGGGGACGTTGGGCATCCCATGGCATTGCTGCGAGTGATACCTCGACACTAGCAGCGACCATGTCGCAACTCCTTGACGATGTGGTCAAGCGCCTGACCACGCAGGAAACTGGTAAGTCCTGGACAGCCTGACGCGCTCATTCCCATCCTCATCATCGTCCTGCCCTCCACGCGCTAACCTCCACGATGCTGCAGAGTCCCGCGCCAAGGTCGAGGCCGCGACCCAGTTGCGCGACAATCTTGATGTCTTTGTTAATGGTCCCAACTACAAGATTTTTTTGCAGAAGGTCATGCCCGTATTCATGCAAACCCTCAACGGGCCATGTGTATTCCAGAGCACCTCCAATGAACAAGTAAGGCGCCTTACCGGCGGCACACCACCCCAAGAATTTGCTAACATGTCTCGTCGCAGAAACTCCGAAACACCGTCCTCGAGATCCTCCACCGATTTCCTACACATCCGGCGCCAACTGAACCGTTCCAGGAATACGCCCTCGAGACCGTCGAGTTGTTGATGAAGCTCGTGCGCAACGACAACGAGGAAAATGCCGTCATCTGTGTCAAGGTCATCTCTGACATTATGCGTCACCAGCCAAAGGTGGTGCAGAACAAGGTGCAAGACTTCCTGAGTCTGATACAAGAGCTGTTCGAGCAGATGGAGCGGGTGGTGCGGGAGCAGCTGGACAATGAACCGACAGCTGCCGCAGGCGGCATGCCCTTGACACCCTCGAGCTCCCAGACGAATTTTCATCAGCACCAGAGTCCTCGTCCTGCATCGCCAACAGCAACGACAACGGAATTCGGCGTCGAACAGCCCACCGCCCGGCCGCTGCTCAAGGGCATGCAGTCTTTCAAAGTGCTGTCCGAGTGTCCCATCATCGTGGTCTCGATCTTCCAGGTCTACCGCAACACGGTGCCAACCAACGTCAAGGCTTTCGTGCCGTTGATCAAGAGTGTGCTTTGCCTCCAGGCGAAGGCCCAGGAGCAGGCACACGCCGACGCGGCAAGCCGGGGAGGGATCTTCGCGGGTGTCAGCCCCCACATCAAGAATAGGGCAGCTTTCGGGGAATTTATCACAGCGCAGGTCAAGACTATGAGCTTTCTGGCCTACCTGCTAAGGCAGTATTCGCAACAGCTGACAGACTTCCTTCCGACATTACCTGACATCGTCGTCCGGTTGTTGAAAGACTGCCCTCGTGAAAAGTCAAGTGCGAGGAAGGAGCTGCTGGTCGCCATTCGTCACATTATCAACTTCAACTTTAGGAAGATATTTCTAACCAAGATTGACGAGCTGCTGGATGAAAGAACATTGATCGGAGACGGTCTCACCGTGTACGAGAACATGCGCCCCCTGGCCTACAGCATGCTGGCAGATCTCATCCATCACGTCCGGGACTCGCTCACGCCTGCACAAATACGAAAGACGGTGGAGGTCTACACGAGAAACCTTCAGGACAACTTCCCAGGCACCAGTTTTCAGACCATGAGCGCGAAGCTGCTGCTGAACATGGCAGAATGCATCGCCAAGATGGAAAACAAGGTAGACGCTCGGCACTACCTGATCATGATCTTGAACGCAATCGGTGATAAATTTGCCGCGATGAACCGACAATACGCCAATGCAGTCAAGCTCTCAAAGGCGTACGCTAAGCAGACCAAAGAGCAGACGGTAGATACATACCTCGCGGACAAGAGTCAACCACCAGACTGGGACGAGATTGACATCTTCAGCGCAATGCCCATCAAGACGTCGAACCCTCGTGAGAAGGGAGCGGATCCTGTCGTGGACAACAAATTCCTCTTCAAGAACTTGATGAATGGCCTGAAGAACACCTTCTATCAGCTCAGGATCTGCAATCCCGCAAATGTGGTCGATCAGCTCAACGCGCCCCCGCATTGGGTTGATGTAGCCTACGGTTTCAGCCCCGAGGAAGTGCAAGTGATCATCAAACTCTTCCGAGAAGGCGCTTATGTCTTCCGCTACTACGAAATTGAGAAGCCCGCTCAAGAGTCACAGTATCAGTCGGCAGTCGAGTATATGGCCAACTTCTACATGAATTCGAGTAGCAAGGAAGAGAAGGACCTCCTGGAAACCTTCGCGACCGTTTTTCACAGCATTGATCCTGCTACCTTCAACGAGGTCTTTCAACAAGAAATACCTCGGCTTTACGAGATGATCTTCGACCATACTGGTCTTCTCCATATCCCCCAGTTCTTCCTTGCCAGTGAGGCAACATCACCAAGTTTCTGTGGCATGCTCCTGCGGTTTTTGATGGAGCACATCGAAGATGTCGGTTCGGCTGACGTCAAGAAAGCCTCTATCTTGTTGCGACTCTTCAAACTGGCATTCATGGCCGTCACTCTTTTCGCGGCACAGAATGAGCAGGTTCTGCTGCCGCACGTCGTCGACATCGTGACAAAGTCCATCGAGTACTCCACGAAGGCAGAGGAACCAATGAATTACTTTCTCCTTCTAAGGTCACTCTTCAGGAGCATCGGGGGTGGCAAGTTTGAGCATTTGTATAAGAGAATTTTGCCGCTTTTGGAAATGCTGTTGGATGTCCTCAACAATCTCCTCAGAGCGGCTCGGAAGCCCTCTGAACGCGACCTCTACGTTGAGCTGTGCTTGACTGTGCCGGCACGGCTCAGCAACCTGCTCCCGCACCTCAGCTTCCTGATGCGTCCTCTCGTCGTTGCCCTGCGGGCAGGTAGCGAGCTGGTGGGGCAAGGTTTGCGGACTCTCGAACTCTGTGTGGACAATTTGACCGCAGACTATCTTGATCCAATCATGGCACCGGTCATGGACGAACTCATGACTGCCCTCTTTGACCACCTCAAACCCGCACCCTACACGCATTTCCACGCCCACACAACATTGAGGATCCTTGGCAAGCTGGGTGGAAGAAATCGCAAATACATGACAGATGCCATCCCTCTCGAGTACAAAGAATTCGTTGACGATCCTGCGACCTTTGATCTGCGGCTCATCGGCTCGAAGAAGGACAGGGCATTCCCTGCCGAGATGGGCATTCAGCTCGCCATTTCCAAGATGTCTGAGATTCCCAAGCCGACCAAGAGTGGTTCGCCCAAGCAATTCGATGGTTACTACAAGGAGAAAGCCTTCCACTTCCTGAAGGCACATCTGAAGCTGCGCATTGGTTACGACCACCTACCAGATGATCTCCCTCGATTGGTCCGGCTTCAGGTCCAGGACTTGCTGGCTCGTAAGACCGATGCTGATTTCTCAGTCTTTGAGACCTCAGATCGCCAACGCTCAGTAACCAACAAGGGGGAGCAGGACAACACATTGAAGCGACTGATCAAGGCTATGATGTTTGCCACTTCTCTGCCGGACTTCAAGGACGAGGCCAATGCCTTTCTGCTCAATCTGTGTCGGCATTTCGCAATCATTGAAGTCGGCAGAGCTCTGGTTGACTGTAAACGAAGCGCAAGCCCATTCGATGTAAATGCTGGCGAGGGTCCCATGTGTCTCGACACACGGATTCTCTGCGACGCCATCCTTGAGTCGTTGGCTTCTGAACAACCGGACGTTCGCGACGCTGCCCAACGAGCCACACAAGAAGTCTACAACTCTGCCGCCACGATACTCGGATCTTCGAACCATGTGTTCCGCCTGACCTTCTTCCACAACCTCGGGTCTGCGTTCTGTCACGGTTGCTACGAAGAGGAGTGGTTCACCAAGGCTGGCGGTAGCCTCGGTATCCGGATGCTCCTGACCGACGTCGATCTAGGAGACTCGTGGATTACCATGAAGCAGGCCGAGTGCCTCAAGGCCTTGCTCTTCGTGGTCAAGGATATGCCTCAGGACCTCCCTGAAGGTACGAGGCGCGCCGCACAGGATACTCTGGATATCCTTCTCACCAGGATCACGAAGAGCATCAAGAAGGAAGACTGTTTGCCAGTGCAACAGGAGAGAGGGCAGCCAATGCCTAAACAACCGCGGATGGCGCACATTTGCACCGTGCTGAATCAGGAGCTATCTCACATGAACAAGCACGTGCGCGAAACTGCGAAGCAGTGTCTCAATACCATTGCGAAGGCGGCAGATGCGCAGGTCTGGGAACTGCTTGAACCGCACAGAGATCGTCTTCTGAGCCAGATTTACGCCAAGCCACTCAGGGCCCTCCCATTCCCTGTGCAAATTGGCTACATTGACGCCGTCACGTACTACATGTCTCTCAAACCAGACTTTGTCAAGATGGACGAGAATCTTACGCGGTTGCTCATGGAGTCGCTTGCATTGGCCGAGGCAACCGATGACTCGCTCGCCACAAAAGCTGCCGAATTCAGGACGCAAAACTACATTGTGAACCTGCGGGTGGCCTGTATCAAGATCCTGAGTACAGCCATGGATTTCGAGGATTTCATGAAGCCAGTCCAGCCAAATCAACCCAACAAGGACCGAACCAGAATCGTTGCGACATTCTTCAAGTGCTTGTACCTGCAACAGACTCCGATCATTGATGCTGCGTATGACGCTCTGAAGACGGTTCTGTCGCAGAACAACAAGCTGCCCAAAGACCTGCTTCAGTCCGGACTTAGGCCGGTCTTGGCCAGTCTTCAGGATGCTAAGAGACTGAGTTTGCAGGGCCTGAACAATCTCGCGCGGCTTCTCAAGCTCCTGACTTCGTACTTTAAGGTGGAAATAGGACAGCGTCTGCTTGATCATGTCAAGCAGCTTGCCGAAGCCAACGTCTTGCAACAACTTTCATTCACATTTTTCGAGCAGAACGAGATGATGGAGGTCATAGCGGCGGTATTCAATATCTTCCACCTGCTCCCTCCAGCGGCAGAGAGCTACAAGGGGCAGGTTATCGACACGACGCTGGATCTGGAGGAGAAGTTGCGACGAACGAGCCAGAGCCCATTTCGGAAGCCAGTCTACAAGTACCTCAACCGCTACTCTCAGGAAGTCTGGAGTCTTCTATTGAGCAAGATCCGGGATCTCAAGTACGGGCGGTTCTTCGCCCAGGTGCTGCATGCCGCAGACAGCGGCCAGCTCCGAGATGTCGCGACAGCAAATATTGACAGTCTGATGAAGGCTTGCAATGACATCCTCGCCGAGGACAAGCAAGGCAAGGCCACTGCCATCGTGAATGCCGTCAACATCGTTGATGCTCTTTGTCACCAGACTTCCACGGCGTGGATGGCCAAGAAGGAGACCTTGGCGATGCTGAAGCAATTGGGCAGTGACCTGGAGCAAAAGCTCCAAGCTAACGATGTGCAAGGGCAATTGCGTCTTGCCGCCCATCAGGCTGTGGAGACCATCACCGCGATCGGGATGAAGTTTCTCGAGAAGAACCCTGAGGATCTGGATGCGCTCTTCTCCATCATCGACGCTGTCACTGTTGGTCATCTGAGGCAAACCCAGAGTCTCTTTTCCTACATCTACGATCGCGTCATTTGCAACGACTCCATTGAATACTGGAGGACCATCATCCTACGATGTCTCGACATCTACTCCGGCAGGACCGCGTCTCAAAAGACCAAGGTCTTCCTGCTCCACTACATTGTCAATCCTATTGTGGCGATGGATGTGATGCGACACTGGGACAAGCCCGACCAGCGGCCCAACCGCCTCATTGACAGGACGGTCATCGACTCCATCAGCACCAAGATATGGAAGGCCAGTCTCGCTGACCCGCAAGATGATCTGACACAACCCGGCATTGACCACACGAGGATGGAGGTCTTGCAGCTCTCGGCGATGCTGATCAAGTATCACAACACAATCATCCAGGATGCTAGGAAGGACATTATCAAGTTTGGCTGGACGTACATCAGGCTGGACGATGCGCTCAACAAGCATGCAGCCTACGTTGTGCTGTGTTACTTCATTGCCAATTATGAGACGCCCGCCAAGATTGTGACTCAAGTCTACTTGTCTCTGCTGAAGAACAACCAAAACGAGGGCCGAACACTCGTGACTCAAGCATTGGAGCTAATGGCACCAGTTCTGCCCAAGAGGTGCAGTCCGGTTCAACCTGCTGATCCGCGCAATGCCGTCTGGTCCGTCGGCCCTAGGCGTATTCTCGCGGAAGAAGGGCAAAATGTGCAGCAGATGACAAGCATTTTCCAATTTCTGGTGCGACACCCCAAGCTCTTCTACGAGACTCGCGACAAATTCGCCGTTCTGGTCATACAGTGTCTCCGAAAGGTGGCAAACCCTCCTAACCCATCGTTCGAGAGCAGACGCCTGGCTCTCAACATGATGTGGCTGATTTGGGAATGGGAGAAGCGTCGTGTGACGGGCAGGGTCGCAAGCCCAACACAGAGGGCCTCTATGTCGCCAGTCAGCAAGAAACGCAAGATCGACGAGGCGATGGCATCCTCTCCACCAGCTGTGCGACAAGTTGCTCTTGGGGACAAGGTTGAATATCAGATCCCTCCACAAGTCCGTCAGAAGATGGTGAAGTACCTCGTTGAGTTCATTGCGCAGCTGAACGAGCGATATTCCTTACCATCGAACAAGACCAAAGATACTGGTCTTTCACCTGGGCACCCCATGTCTTCGGAGCTCAACAAGAAGGCGATGACACTTTTGTACAACTTGTTGCTCCCTGAGTATTGGGCCGACCTTGACGTCGATCTCTTCCCGAATGTCACGGACGTCGTCCTTGCCAGCGACAAGACCACTCAGATCTTGAACGCGGACCCAGAAAACAAGGAGCGATACGACGAGAAGTTCATCACGAACATCATAAACACGCTGCAAGTCGTGCGCATCATTGTGAACTCGAAGTCCGACGAGTGGGTCTTGAACAACGTGACCCAAATCCAGAAGATTCTTGAGAAGTGTCTGAAGTCGGAGAACCCCGAGCTTCAGGATTGCCTTCACATGGCAGATCCCAAGTTCGATGACGGTCGAGAAATCAGGGCCACCATCAAGCGGATACTCGACGCTGTGCCTTCCGCCTCAGAGGACGTGCAGATGGAGGATGCTGACGCTGAAGGGGAGCCCGAAGCGCCAAACTCCGAGTTCATCACGTTCCTGTCGAACATTGCGACGGAGACGATGGCGTCCGCCAATTATGTATCGGGTATCAACATCTTGTGGTCGTTGGGTAACCGCCGGCCATCGGCCATCGATGCTCACATTCCCGCCATCATGAAATCTCTGCAATCGAAGCTGGCGCGGGATCATGTCTCTCACTACACCGCTCTCGGTCAAGAAGCAAACATGCCTGTCCGTGCGCCTGACCAAAATGCACCTGTCAAGATGGATGACTACGATCTTGAGATTCAGACGGGCTTGATGCTCAAGGCCATCGACGTGACAGCGAAGCGAATGGAGAAGCTCGGAGACAACCGCAGGCCGTTCCTCAGCGTCTTAGCCACGCTTGTCGAGAAGTCTCTGCACATCCCACTTTGCGAGAAGATCTTGGAGATGGTGGAGAGCTGGATTTTCCGCTCAGAAGGGACTTGGCCGACACTCAAGGAAAAGACGGCTGTCTTACACAAGATGTTGACTTTTGAACACCGCACGGACCCTAGTATGCTCACAAAGTACTTGGATCTCGTGCTTCGCATCTACGAGGACCCAAAAATCACCAGGACCGAACTCACTGTGCGGATGGAACACGCCTTCCTTATTGGTACCAGGGCGCAAGACGTCGGCATGCGGAATCGCTTTATGGCTCTTCTGGACAAGAGCTTGTCCAAGACCGCTAGCGCCCGCCTCCTCTACGTTATCAACACTCAGAATTGGGATACCTTGGGCGAGACGTTCTGGCTTGCTCAGGCCTCGCAGCTGCTTCTCGGATCTGTCGAGGCCAATGCCGTCGCTCACCTGCATCACGAAGACTTCCGGACTCTGCCCGCGTCCCGGCTTTTCGGTAACTATGCAAAGGATCCCAGGCAGCCGTCATTGATGGCAGACGACAAGTACGATGCCTTCATGTCCAGTCACCGCCGATTCATGTCTGAGCTCGGCGATGTCAGAGTTCGGGACATTATCGACCCGCTCACTCAGCTTCAACACGTTGACTCCTATCTGGCCAAGGAGATCTGGGAAACCTTATTCCCAATGTACTGGTCCGCCACCAGTAAGGAGGAGCGCGAAGAGCTGAAGCGTGGCTTGGTCCAGCTTTTGACCAAGGATTACCATCAGCGGCAGCTTGACAAGAGGCCCAATGTGATTCAGGCTTTGCTGAAGGGTGCTGCGAAGGCCCGGCCAGAATGCAGGATCCCAGCTCACGTTCTCAAGTACGCGGCGCAAACATTCGACGTGTGGTATACCTCACTTGTCCAGCTGGAGGACTTCGCCATCAACCAAGAGGCATCCGACAGTGACAAGGTCAGAGAGAGCAATCTGAATGCTCTGGTCGAGCTCTACGCCAATCTCAAGGAGGACGACTTCTTCTACGGCACATGGCGTCGCAGATGTGATTTCATTGAGACCAACAGTGCTTTGTCGTACGAACAAAACGGCATGTGGGACAAGGCCCAAAAGATGTACGAATCAGCACAGATCAAGGCAAGGACAGGCGCTCTCCCGTTCTCTCAGGCCGAATACGCGCTCTGGGAGGACCACTGGGTCTTGTGCGCGCAGAAGCTTCAGCAGTGGGACATTCTGCAAGATTTCTCCAAACACGAACACATCCAGGATCTACTGTTGGAATGTGCATGGCGCAATCAGGATATGTGGTCATCAGCCGAGAACAAGGAGCACATCGATGGCATGATCAAAGGCCTCATGGATGCACCAACTCCTCGACGATCATTCTTCCAAGCTTTCATGGGCTTGCGCAAATTTCACGATGGACAAGAGACTCAGCAAGACTTCCAACGATGTGTTGATGAGGCCATCCAGCTGTCTATTCGAAAGTGGCACCAGTTACCCAAGCAAACCACCCACGCTCATGTGCCGCTGCTGCAGAACTTTCAGCAGTTAGTTGAGCTGCACGATGCCAGTGTCATCTGTACCAGCCTCGCCAACACGACTCAGCAGACCCTGGACCATAAGTCAAGCGAGTTGAAACTGCTGCTGAGTGGATGGCGAGAGCGCTTGCCAAACGTCTGGGACGATATCACGGCTTGGCAGGACCTGGTCAACTGGCGGCAGCATATTTTCGGATTGATCAACCAGAAGTATCTCACGCTGCTGCCTCCGCAAGGTCAGAATGCTGGCGGTTCATCGTTCGCATACCGTGGCTATCACGAGACGGCATGGATCATCAACCGATTTGCGCATGTTGCTAGGAAACACAACCTCGCTGATGTCTGCATCAATCAGCTTGGACGGATCTACACGCTGCCGAACATAGAGATACAGGAGGCGTTCTTGAAGCTGAGGGAGCAAGCCAAGTGTCATTATCAGAATCCCAAGGAGCTGACCAGCGGCTTGGAGGTGATTAACAACACGAACCTCAACTACTTCAGCCCCGTCCAGAAAGCAGAGTTCTACACCTTGAAGGGTATGTTCCTCGAGAAGCTCAAGCAGAAGGACGAAGCAGATAATGCTTTTGGCACCGCTCTCTTCTTCGACATCTCGGCAGCAAAGGCTTGGGCCGAATGGGGGTACTTCAACGACCGTAAATTCAAGGACGATCCGGCCGATCTCAACGCTGGCCGGCAAGCGCTTACGTGCTACCTGCAAGCTGCGGGAGGTTACAAGAATGCCAAGTCTCGGAAACTTATCGCGAGGATTCTTTGGTTGCTCAGCATGGACGACGCCAACGGGACAATCTCGGCCGGGTTTGACGATTTCAAGGGCGACACACCAACGTGGTACTGGATCACATTCATTCCCCAGCTTCTGACTGGGCTCAGCCACAAGGAAGCGACTCGAGTGCACTCGATCCTCATTAAGATTGCGAGATCGTACCCTCAAGCTCTCTACTTCCAGCTGCGAACCAACAGGGAGGACATGCAATCTATCAAGAAGAACCACGAGCTCAAGAAGGCGAAGGGTCAGCAACCAGCGGCAAACAAACCAACTACTTCGCCAACCCAGCAGAGGTCAGATGTCAATGGTGCCGCGAAGCAGGAGAGTGGTTCTGGGTCTCGGCCTGTCACAGCCAACGGAGAGTCCGGCAGTGTGAAACCCGAAGGCGGGGATGCGAATGGTTCAGCGGCAACTCCAGCCTCAGCGGCATCAAACAGCGCTGGCACTGCCCCAGACAATCAAGCCGCCGCACCAGACGCGGGACAGAAGAAATTCCCATGGGAATTGACCGAGGAAATCATGTCTCAACTCAAGACGTCCTTCCCGCTACTTGCGCTGTCCATGGAGACCATGGTCGACCAGATTTCAAAGCATTTCAAGTGCCCACCTGATGAGGACGCGTATCGATTGATCGTTGCGCTGCTCAATGATGGCTTGGCGTATGTCAGCCGTGCGCCAACATCTTATGCTCGAGGAACAAAGCTGCCGCAGGCGACAGAGACCAACATCACAAGATTCGCCGAGACGATCCTGCCAGCTCACATTCGCAAGACATTCGAGGCAGACTTCGTCACCGTGAAGCCAACGATGTTCGAGTACATTCACAAGCTGCGCAAGTGGCGTGACAAGTTTGAGGAGAAGCTGGATCGACGGAACTCACGCATGGCATTGGAGAACTACACTCCAATCCTAAACGAGTTTAAGTACCAGAAGTTTGACGAAGTCGAGGTGCCTGGTCAGTATCTTCAGCTCAAGGACAAGAATCAGGACTTCATCCGCATCGAGCGCTTTATCCCTACGGTCGATCTCGTGCGCACTATTGGCGCATCTCACCGCCGTCTCAAGATTCGTGGCCACGATGGCAGTATCCATCCTTTCGCTGTCCAACATCCTGCAGCGCGGCACTGCCGACGAGAGGAGAGGATAGTGCAGTTGTTCCGACAATTGAATCAACGATTGAGTCGGAAGAAGGAGAGTCGACGCCGCGATATGCAGTTTACACTACCGTTGATGGTTCCCCTTGCGCCCCACATCAGAATCGTTCAAGAAGATACGTCCTACATCACGCTGCAGGGCGTGTTCGAGGATCATTGCCGCCGCAACAACATGTCGAAGGATGAACCTGTGCTCTTCATTATGGACAAACTCCGTGCCCTTGGCGAGTCCAACAAAGTGAGTATCGGCCCAGCCATCAATTCAACGGGGATGGACACCCCTAACATTCAACAGCAAAAACCCGGCGAGCAGAGCGCCAGTGCCAGGTTGGAGATTCTCAACGCCATTCAGGACAAGTGGGTGCCTCGCACAGTAGCTCTGGATTTCTTCCAGAGAACTTACGCCGACTACGCCGACTTTTGGCTTTTCAAGCGGCGATTCTCGTACCAGCTGGCCGCGCTGACGTTCATGACCTATGTGCTGTTCATCGACAAGCGGTACCCGCAAAAGATCCACATCAGCCGCAGCACTGGCAACATTTGGAGCTCGGAACTGCTCTCCTTCATGACGAGTCAAAGGCCTTTCTTCGCGTCTCAGGAGCACGTCCCGTTTCGCCTTACTCCGAACCTACAGACACTCATGGGCCCGCTGGCTACCGAAGGCGTCTTCAGCTGCTCGATCATGGCCATCGCCAGATGCCTCACGGAGCCTGAATTCGAGCTCGAGCACGCGCTTACCCTCTTTGTTAGAGATGAAGTTATGTTTTGGTTCACGAGTAGCCATAGGTTGGTGCAACTTAATGAGAACCAATTGCGCGAAACTGTTCAGGCGAACTGCGATCTCATCACGAAGAAGGCGAAGACGTTGACGACGACGGACCCGGAAGCCAAGGTCCCCGCCAACCAGACCGTGATCGATTTGATCAGCAAGGCTGTCAATCCAATAAGTTTGGCTTTGATGGACGCGCTTTGGCAGGCTTACCTCTAGTTTGGTGTTATTGATGGCGGGCTTGCAATGCAGCATCTGTCTTCAGAAAGCATGTATTATTTTTCGGTGTTAGGGGGGGGGGGTGAAATTGGCATGTTTTCAAGGATGGCAAAACTCGCAGGCGTTCTCGGTACGAGAGCCGGTAAGGAGGACGGCTTTCGGTATGGCTGGTCTCATGTATAATTTCTCGTACTAGTGAACGTACTTGTTCGTCGATATTCCCACACCCTGATTAAGAATTCAATAGATTCTGTATCACGTCCACTTTTCATGCACTTGATGATACGTAGGACGATAGTATTAATCTTCTCCAAATGAGGAGGCGGCGACAAGCAGTGGGGAAAATTCATCCGAGACCGCCTGTCTGTCTAAATTGGGGCGGTTTGTCTCTGCAGCCGCTTCGTCCCCGACCCCGCAGTCAGAGAGCCTCGGGGGTTTGTTGGAGAATGCAGAAGAAGAACCCCAGACGGCGACTTTTTTTCTTCAAAGCATACTTTGGTAGACCTCCGAGTCCGTGCCGGTCAGCATCTGGCGATTGCGGCTTTTGCGTCCACTTGATTGCGGCCGATTGTAGAATATACTGTCTCATTCCAATTCGCAGGAGCGAGAAAATTGCTTGCAGTGTCGAGATCCTCACGCAGTCAAGATGGACAGCCAGGTTGCGGTCCCCCGCAAGCTCTGGGAGCATCCTGATCCCAAGAGCACTCAGATGTGGCATTTCATACAGGAGGTGAATAGGCAGACTGGACGGGATCTGAAGGTGAGTTATACGGAGCACTTTCAGTTATGTTTCTTGAGGACTTGGGCGTGATTATCCTCGTCAGATCCCGAAGTCCACGTCATGAAGGATCAGAGGCGGTGGTATATCGTGGGGGTCGCGGAGAGGAGGGCTGAGACCTCGCCCTCGAACTGGAATCCTCCGAGTTTACTATTGTTCCTCGATTAGAGTGTTCTTTCTTGACTGAAGTCATACGCAGACTTTTCGCCAACTCTACGACTACTCCATAGGCCCTCAACGGCTAGAATTCTGGTCCAATCTCTTCGCCCACGCCAACTTCATCCACTCCGGCGACTACGCACGGGTCGTCGATGAGTCCGCTACCATCGACACCGTGCCGCGGTGGTTCGAAGGCGTCCACCTCAACTTTGCCGAGAACGTCCTGTACACGCGCCCACCCTCGTCTTCTTCCAGCACGGACCGGTGCACGCTGCACAAGGAAGACGACAAGATCGCCATCACCGAGGTCCGCGAGGGCGGGTCCGAGGTCCGGGACTGCTCGTGGCGAGAGCTCCGTGAGCGGGCCGCGCGCCTGGCGGCGGCCATGTGGCACGCCAAGGGCGTGCGCAAGGGGGACAGGGTGGTCGTCGTGGCGGCGAACAGCATCGAGACCTTTGTCGTGTGGTTGGCGACGAACTGGCTGGGTGCAACGTTCTCGAGCAGTTCGACGGATATGGGCGTCGAGGGCATCCTGCAGAGGAGTGTGCAGGTGAATCCGAAGGCGAGTAATGGGCTTTGCTAGCTCAGTAGGATATATTCGACCCTCTGGCTGACCGGTTGTTTCTAGCTGGTGTTTGTGGACGATGCGGCTGTCTACAACGGCAAGACGGTCGACTTGCGCCAGAAGATGATGGACATTGTCGCCGGGCTGGGCGAACGCGACGCCTTCGTCTCTCTCATCTCGATCCCCCGTTGGTCTGACGCGCCCCGGGACATCTCGGCGGTGCCCAAGGCGGAGACATTCTCCGGCCTGCTCTCTAGCACGACGCAGCCGCCGCCGGAGTTTGTTCACGTGGCCTTCCACGAGCCTTCGCTCATCTGCTTCTCGTCTGGCACCACCGGTACGCCAAAGGCAATCACACATTCTTGTGGTGGTCTGATGATGAGTTACTTCAAGGAGGGACGACTGCATGAAGATCTCGGACCGGAGACTGTGGGACTGCAGTATACTACGACCGGCTGGATCATGTATCTCGCGAATGCGGCACGTACCATTCTCTGTTCTTTCTTCCCATTTCAGCAGGTTTCAGCTCGTACCTTGAGCTCTTCAGAGTAGCTTACTCACAGAACAGCTCCTGAGACATGCTGAAGATTACCCGTTGTGGAAAGTATCAACTAACAAAGACCGCAGGGGCTTTTACTGTTTGGCTCACGCAGCGTCTTCTACGACGGCAGCCCGTTTATCCCGGACGCGAAGGTGCTCATCAACATCCTCGCTGAGCAACGCGTCACGAAATTCGGTATCAGTCCGCGGTGGATGTTTGAGGTTGCCAAGCAGGGCCTCTCACCACGGGAAATGGTCGACCTGTCGAACCTCAAGGTTGTAACTTGCACCGGCATGGTACTAAGCGAGCAGCTGTTTGAGTGGTTCTACGATAAGGGCTTTCCGCCGACCGTCCAGCTGGGGAACATATCTGGAGGCACAGACATAGCAGGCTGCTTTGGAATGATGAATCCACTCGAGCCCTTGCATGTCGGCGGGACTATGGGCCCGTCCCTAGGGACGGATGCCCGGATCTTCGACGCCACGCTCCCCGATGGTCCGGGCACGGAGGTTCCGCACGGCACGCCGGGCGAGTTGGTCGCCGTGCAGCCGTTCCCCAATGTGCCGTGCTGCTTCTGGAACGATAAGCTGCCCGTCGCATCGCCCGGCTCGAAGTATCATGGCGCCTACTTCAACCGATTTGACAAGGTCTGGGCTCACGGCGACTTTTGCGTAAGGCATCCCTTTCTTACTGTTACGGATTCCAAAGTTGCTTTGTGCCCCGTTCCCGCAAGCTCATAGTCTCCAGGTGATACATCCTGTCACGGGCCAGATCACATTTCTGGGCAGGGCGGATGGTGTTCTGAATCCCTCCGGTGTCAGATTCGGGAGCGCAGAGATTTACGGTGTCATTGAGCGGCGGTTTGCCGATCGAATTCAAGATTCGCTGTGTGTTGGGCAACGGAGGCCCAATGATCAGGACGAGAGTGTCATGTTATTCTTGTTGATGAGGCCTGGACAGAGATTCGAAAGGTCGCTGGTGAATGAGATAAAGGAGGCTATCAAGGTGGATCTGTCCAAGCGGCATGTTCCAAAGTATGTGTTTGAGACGAAGGAGATACCTGTGAGTCATCCTGTTTCCTTCTATCTCTCCATAATCACGGCTCACGAGCACCCTGGCTGAGTGATTGCTGTAATGACAGACTACCATCAACATGAAGAAGGTCGAATTGCCGGTCAAGCAGATTGTTTCGGGGCATAAGATCAAGCCGAGCGGCACTTTGGCTAACCCACAAAGTCTGGAATACTATTATCAATTCGCCAAGGTGGAAGACCTGGTTGGGCCAAAGGAGAAGTTATGAGAGAGGGATCCAGCCGTGATTCCCCAGCGAAATCGGATGCGTCGCGAGCTGGTGGAGGTGTTCCAGAGACTTTGACAGACAAGATCGTTGATAACCCAGACTTAGAATCTCAGTCATAGTTAGAGTCCAACTTCTAAGAGACTCTGTTCACCATTGTGTCTAAGGCAGTCTGGACGTCCAGAGTCCGGAGTCCTTCGCTGCCGCTCTTTGAATGATCGGACCAGGTGCTCAGAGCAGATGTCACATTTTGTGACTCGTATTTGAAGCTTGACAGTGACTACCTGCGTATCTTCGTAAGAGGTCTCCTGAGGCTTTTACTACTCGTATGAGTCGTTATCCCTAGGCCGAAGGCCGTAGCCATTGTTGTCAGACGTCGCATTGATCCCATTCCCCGAGGCTGATGAAGTGGTAATGAGTGTTGGTAGCACGGGTAGTGTTGCGCACTTAGTATATAAGTAGCGAATTTGGGGAAGGTATCGCACTCGGTCTGACAATTGTTAGGTAGTCATCGACGATCGTCAGGAGAGTACATAAGTTCCCAGTCAACAATGGCTGCAGAGACTTCTCCTGCTTTTGTCTCCTTCTATCTTTGTGCTCGTCCTCCTTGACGCTTGTTCGTTTGGTCGCGGGTTGGTGGCGTTGCGGCGAGCATTTGCGGTAAATACAGTAATGTCTCCCTGTAATTTTTTTATTTTAGGGTGTACTTTGTGCATCAATTCTGAGAATGTAGCGACTTGGTTCTCCGATATACATACTAGAGTACCTAGATACGGAAATAAAAGTAGATAGATACGATCAGCAATAATATTGCTGAGTCTGGCGCTTGTACGTACCTAGGTAAGTAAGTTGAGTGCGCGCCCCTCTTCCCCATTTCTACTTCTTCCCTTATTTTATCATCCATGGATGTTTGAATCGATCAGGCTGGTGGCGCAATAATGCAACCCTTCCTGTCAGCAAATTTCCTAGTGCCACGAGAATCATTGCTTTGTGTGTAGCTACAGTTGCAGCTGTGTACCACACCGCAGACCGGTCAAGCTGACATGGCGTGCCAGCTTACTCTTGTATTTCGATTTTGAGCACATAGCTGATGGATGAGGCTCAGCTCGGCAAAGGCGGCAGGATCCCGATTCCAGAGCTGATGGTTAGTGCATTTACATTTGGCACCCAGGACTTGCCTATATGAGCTGGGCTCATTTCCTCGATACTCGAGGTGTTACCATGGCCGTTCATCGACCGCTCCCAACAAGCTCATGTCTCGGAATGCTCTACCCAATCGTTCATGGTTCATCTCTCAGTCTCTACGATCGTTATCAGTAGATCCACATCGGCAGTTGCCATTCAACTATATCGCGTCTTCCCTTCCCTAGATCCCATTCAACATGGACGATGAGTCGCAGACGACCTGCCTCAGCCCGGATCCCCACGATGACACCATCAGCGATCACTTTGCCCACTTTAGTGGCTGTATCGAGATTTCGGATAGGCCCAGATTCCTCGAAGATGCCAGCTACGACCTATGGAAGAAAGAAACCGAATATTGGATCAAGCTGCTGAGTCAAGAAACACAACCGGGGGAAGCGAAGTCTGACAAGTGTATCAAGGAGGAAGCGGAGGAAAAGACCCGTAAAAAAAGAGAAGCGTGGAAATCGCAATGCTGCAGCGAGCTCCGCCGCATTGAATTCCTGCGATCCACACTGAAGCTAGATAAGGACGAGGGACACCTTCTCAAAAGGATCGAGGAGAGTAGGACTGCTTGGAAGACCTCACTGGAGTACCAGGAAAACCTCGAGGAGGTTCAAAAATGGAGCAAGCGGACAAGGCAGGAGGAGCCGAGACAGGAGGCGCCGCGTATACAAGAGTACGACCCGAAACAGGACGTGAGTGTCCCTTTCATGCAATGGAGACCCAGCGATATCGATCCAAGATATGAACCCAAGGACGAGCCCTCCAGCTCGAAAGGGTCAATTTGGGGCACGTTCCCGAACCAAAAGACAAATGTACAGAGGCTCCTGTACCCCTCTGGAGACGAACAAGATAATTTGTTAAGCAAGAAGAGAAACCCGGACATGATCAGATATTTTCACATTCCATCCAATAATATGGAAGTAAGTTTGCCCCGGCATATTCTCTGCAATGTATACTGATATTGATTGATTATCAGTGGGCTGAGGTGAGGAAGCACTTGTTCTGTACCTGGCGTGACCCTAAACAAGCAGAATTGACTTATAATTATGTCCAGGAGGCAGTCTCACGTTACTTTGATGAAGAAAGGCCCAGTTTCCATGCCATTCGGCGAGGGACCCAGGATGAGAATAGTCCAAATGCTGCTCTGATTTTGAGAGAATCGCATTGGAGAGGCCAGCTTCATGGTGGGCGAAAAAACGTCAGCTCCCGGTACATGAGGCCATTCTGCAAAGCCATTCAACCAAGTCAGTTTTAAGTGATTCTTTGCTATGAATTTGAGCCAAACTAATGGTTCCGCGGCAGAAAATGGCCCAGGAAATGCTCTTGCTGAAAACATGGTGCTCTTTGTAAGTCCTGCAAGATTTTGACGAGCTGTGTTCTGGTCCTCACCTTCAGTATTCCAGATGCCATACACGCATTGGGAGACATCAAGAAATCGGGAAAGGTTTGCGGGGATCATTGAAGACGCGATGCGCAAGAAACTCAGTACCGACAACGACCACGATGAAGTGGCTAGACAGGGGAGACAGGTGAAACGTGAAGGTTTGCAGCGGCCTGGACGCCCGCCGCCTGGGCCCCCGCCCACCCCAGTGTTCCGGTGGGAGCAGCTCCGAGACAGGGTCCTCGACATATCCCCCGATCGTCGTCGAAAACAGTCTTCTGAAGACGCACCTGAGGAGCAAAATCCCGTGTTGCCCAGGCGCATTCGCACAATGACTGAATTGTTGCGTGAGCAAGAGCATCGCAAGAATCTCAACATATCTGGAGACCTTCCACAGGTGGATGAGAACGGTAGAGTGGATCTAGACAGTTGGTTCGAGAAGCACCAGGAGAAGCAGCAGAAGCAGCAGCAGCCTCGATGGCAGTTCTGGAGGAGGGAGAAGCCTCTTTCACCCAGTGAACGTCGTTTCAGACTGGGTCAATACCTGCTCGACGCTGCTCGACTGTACGAAGGTATGACGAGCTACCGAGACAGAATTCTTATTGAGAAGTATCTCATGCGGGATCCACCTTTGCATCCCCGACGAGCTCTTGATCAAGCTTATTACTGGTCTCTCAACACCACAAATTCTAGAGACCGCGATCAGGTGATCTACAGGGCCACCACGGCGGACGCTCTGAAGTTTCACCGCTGGGATGCGGATCGCTCTATCTGGACCGGCCATCGCGAAGAGGACAAAACCGCCGAAGATTGGGAGAAGCTGGAGCACAAGCCGTGCTCAGAATGCACCGCCAATATCCAGAAAATATCCCGGGTCGTCATGGTTGACCAGCTCTGGATGTGGGTTTTGGATGCAAGAACCATAATCACATGCTTCCCCAAGCGGTATGGTACTAACAAGCACGACACTTCGGCGGTACACAAGTCGGTACGGCTTCGCATTGAGCAAGGAAGACATAGCATTCGATCGGTATTCGACGTTGCATTGCTCATCTTCGAGGAGTGCTCCAACACCTTCTTTGACAGGACCCGGACTTCGGACAAACAACCACAGGTTCTCGATGCGTTCTCAGAGGCTATCGGAAACATTGTTCGTCACTTGCCCATAAGTTCCCCAGGCCGAGAAGCTGACCTCGAGGTTGTGACAGATGCATCAGCAGACGGTTGCCTTCGAACGCCTTTGGCGATGGACAGAGCGAGCCAGCAGCATGTACCGCTCTCAGCATGACGGAGGGCTGTTATCCAAGCTTCACATCTCACTGCTTGATATCAACCCGGAAGGAAAGCTGGAGAAGGAGATCAAGGATATCGTGGAGGAGCTGGGAATCATGATCTACATCAAGAAGGAAGAAAAGACTGTCTTGACACACTTCATATACCACGCATCTCGCACCTTCGGCTCCGAGGAGTTTGAGCCGTCGACATCTCCTCCCCCACAGCAAAGGACCGACCTCAACATAGATGCATACCGGGGGTTCAAGACCAACGGAGATGAGCTCCTCAAGAGGGTGGACAATCGGATTGAGCAGCTTGAGGAGCTCGAGAGAAGTGCAGAATCCACCGCAAACATGGTGAGATTATATGTTCATCGAACGCATTTGTCAATGGCGAGAGGCTCACCTCTGCTACAGGTCAAGGATCTGCTCGAGCTCAAACAGCAACAGGCCGGAGTGGTACAGGCCTGGCAGTCGGTAAACCAAAGCAACGAAGCCATCAAACAAGGGCGGTCCATTATGGTCTTCACGATTGTGACCATTGTGTTTGTAAGATCGCCTACACCCGACCCTCCTAGGATGCACGAAACTATGTCTTTCAAGTCATCGCTTTATATCTTCGACCGAAGTATCTGACAAACGAGACTATAAGCTTCCGTTATCATTCATGTCAAGCATCTTTGGTATGAACTCGATAGAGTTTGGGGGTAGCGGTAACATGATGCACTTGGGCGAGCAGTTCATTTACATGTGTGAGTACATTTGGAGCCTCAAATCTCTTTTTGAAGCTAGCTTGTATAAGAGCATCACTGACATTGAAGTATTGTAGTCTCCATTTCGGCCGGCGTTATTGTTTTGACACTCCTGTTTTCCAGTAACACATCCTTCCGTGCCTCCCTCTGGTATGTGTTCACACGTTTGTGGACATGGTTTGTTGTGTACACAGGTCTTTACCGTCACGTGTACCTGCAGTTTGGGGGAGACTGGACAAGCGACAAGATACACGAACACGCGGTGAGTGTTACGGATAAACTGAAGTCCCAAACGAAGGAAAAGCATTTTAGAACCAACATGACAAAACGGGACGCGAAAAGACGGAGCCCGGGAAATGGCGACGTTCGGGGAAATGGTGAGACATCGGGGTACCAGACGACTAGCATGATACGACTCAAAGGATCAAACGACCTGGAGAGCCAGAGTTGAAAATGATGCGCATCTCGAGGCTTTGGCTACAGGATATGTCCACTCGATGTCTTGGTACCTGTTTTTGGCCTCGAAAGAAGGCATTGCATCACTAGGTAGCCAGCATCGGATCATTTTGTAAACATCCGTCCGTCAGCTTTTCCTCGCAGGGCTTCCGGATCGGAAGCTGGGGCCTTCGAACTGAACCTCAAGTACATGATGAGGGTATCTGGCACAATCGTTCCCCCGCGAAACAATGTATACAATGCTTACACCTGTGGTCCCAGTAGCCAAACCTTGATGGGTGTGTGCGTAGGTGTCGAACCAGGGCAAAGCTCTCCAGGCGGCTCAAGTGTTATTAAAGCTCAAGCCTCCATTCCTCCTACCAAGGGACGCATCAAACTTGGAATTCATGAGACACAGTCAGTAATATGGGCTGGAATTGGCACAGCCTGGATCCATACGCAGATCATTCGCAATACCCAACAACGCCACACGAAAGGCTCCTGGCATTGACGGCGGGTCTTTTAGCAATGGCGCAGCTAACAAAGGCATGTGATTACGCAGCTTGAGTACACTACTACCTACATGTCCCTTACCTGAAATGGTCCTTAGGTATGATTCAGGCAAGGCTGTTGATAGACGACGATTCTAATCTACGAAGTCTGCTACAGTAAGAGGAGAGAACTGTTTCAACGAGACAGGCGGCCCAGTCCCTCGTTGTGCGCCTCCAGCGCTGAGCCTTGCAATACCTCTGTATTGGGAGGGGAAGGGCGGATGACAGCGTCAAGCAACAATTAATCCTCCTCAATACCAGCCAGATTGCTGCCGTGATGTCGAATTCAGAGAGATTGAAACCCCCAATCCATCTCAATCTGCCTGCCGCACCATTTGCGACGTCAATCAAGCATCGAAGCAATAGTAAATCGATTTGTATTCCATCCCAATTGTTGCTTTCATTCACGTCAGTACCCGAACAAACAAGCAAGGAGATGGGTACAACTGACAGTAAAGCGTCCGATCATTGTCCTTGTAGCAATCGAAATTCGTTTCATCGTTCCATCCGTAGCCAGCATACTCTCCAGTGGCCTGTATCACAGACTGGGGTCAGCCCAATGCCCGCCAATCATAGCAGTGGCCGGATAGACAGAGAGCACGTTGTACTTACCAGACTCTGTCCATTGGAGACAATCACAGAGCAGAAAATTTCCCCGCTGGACGAGAAGTAGCCGCACACCTGCTGGCCTTCCCAAGTGACGGGAGTGCCGCTAACAGAGGTGGTTGCGTCTGGCTGTTGTTGGTTCTATGAGCCGGATTTGGCGTTGGAATAGTAGGCCATCTCGCTTGACCAGCGATCTGGTTCGAATTCCCAGTTATTCACAAGATAGACTCCCTTGTCAGAAGCAGCGGCTAGCTGAACCAAAGCAGAGGAGGCCAAGAGTGAGAGGAAGGCAATTTAGCCATTTTGGTCTGAAAGTGTTGTCAAAGTGTTGGGAATGAGAGGAAGCTTTTGCTGCGTTGGATGAAGCACGACTGTGGTGGACGACGAATGCTGGGGATCATCCATTATTTATATGTTGTCTGTCGTCAGGCTTGGTATGAGGTGACCGACTAACTTGAAAATCTCACAACCTGTCTTTGGAAGTGATGGTGAGAAGCACGGCCATGGCGACAGGCACATTCAGAAAGTAGCCTGAGTGGCTTTTCCTCGATTGAGCTGTGCGCGTCTGCTGAGTGCTCAACTGCCGTCAATAGATGGCGCATCGGGCTGCTAGTTTTTCACCGTGCATTGCATTCCAGCTCAAATACTCATAACGCCTGACACGCCGTAAGCAATGGTGGCGTTCTTGATGCTGAGCACAGTTTTCTGTAGGATGGAACCAGCCTTCCAGCACTTTGTCTCGGCGCGTGATGCCTCATGTACAGACGGATCGCGGATATCATATTAATTACTTAGGTATGTGTGCTGAGATATCAGCAGCCACAAAGGCACACCGAGTACGCCATCGGCCCTTCGCCTGAACAAATGTGACGGACTAGATCCAAATGGGTGGCCGTGCTTTCTTCTGCGAAGGTAACACGCGCAGAGGTGTGAGAAGAAGTTGAGGATGTTCTTGAGTTGGAACTGTCGAAGACCAATGCCAGATCTCAAGTTTATTTTTGGAAAGCAGATGAAGACTGAGACGAATGCGATCTACAATCTTAATCTGGAAGTACAGGAGAGAAGTCAGAACTGAATACGTCCGTGTTCAAAGAAGGTAGGGAGCACTGCAAGGCTCAGGCTGTTGCGTTCCTCGGGCTGGTGTGCATCATGGGCCCAGGTCTGATTTCACCCGTCTCATTGAACGCTTGCGAATCCCGTAATTTGTGTTCTTCCCTGAAGCGGTATCCTGGAGACTTGCTAGCTTGATGCCCGATGCTTACCTTGGCTTCTTGATTTCCAAGGTTGTGTAAAGACAGAAAGCACTGGGGCGTATTTTTCAGATTTTCGACCTTCCAGTACGCACAGCACGCATGGTTACTATTTGACCTGTTGAGAGACTACCTAGGTACCTAGGTACTCTTTCTCTCGGGTGCCTGAAATCTCTCAGCAAAATGGTACACGAGTATAGATTACGGCTCAGGCCTATGTACGTACTCCCGAATGTGGCGCATCATATGCCTACTTCAATGTGTATTGCGCGCAGGAGCTTGAACACACAATATTGAAAATAGCTGAACGCACGCTGTCCGCCCTAACTACTAATGGCTTACCAGACACGTCTGTCTTTCACCGTGTCTCCCTTGGGTGGAGTATGCATGAGTGAGAATGCAGGAAACGGGTCCGGGCCAGAGGGAAACTTGCCAGTATCAGGCAACCTTTGCTTCTTGATGTTGCCATACTGCTATACTACTGCACAAAAGCTGTCTTGCTGACATCTCCTGATCGTCGATCAGTGGCGTTCCAGCGCACAAAGCCATCGAACCACATGAGCATCAGCATGATTTCACCCACTGAGTAGGAGCGCGATGTCTGTCTGCCTACCTGCCCAAATTCCGAGTCGTTCATCTTGACCCACGGGAGGCTGCGTCGCTCCTGAATGATACAGTCATTTCGCCCCTGCTCCGGAGTCTTTCCGGGTCATGGGGCGGCTGCATGAACATCGTTGCGGTGACACCCGTCTGGAAAGGCCACCTGGGCACCCCAAAATTCAAGATTTTAACGAACGACTTGATAAGTATGCGCGCCGAGCGAGGACCGAGACGACTCCGCAACGACTTACTTAGATGACGTCGATCGCTCGAGGCTATGTTTTGACGGATCCGGCACCAGGAAGAGTCCCACTCGAAGAGACACACACGCAGCAGTGTGATGTTTAAAGGGCTGCAGGCTCAGAATATGTTTCCAGAAAATCGACATTGTGATTCTGCCCAAGTAATTGAGCAGGCCAAGAATACTTTAATGCATGATTTGCCTCTGAAATCGAACCCTCGGCTTGTTGAACCCGACGCGCACGATCCAGGACCCGCGGTGCTACATCACGATGACTTCACGTCTCCAGTAAATCAGCTAGTCCCACAGTTTAAGAAGAGGGTCCCATGCAACTCTCTGAAAGAGCCGCATCGTCATGTCGTGAAGACGCGGTGACATAATTATGGACCTCGAGCCGTGAAAACCTTTATATTCGTCACTTTTCCGGTTCCGGGGTGATAATATCGTCGTGCCTGTATTGGCCTCTGAGCTGAGCATTCGGACAATATTATTGGGAACCACGCTACCATCGAAACCTCTGCACAATGTCCGAGCCAGACATCGAAAAGCAAGACCCAGTTGAGCATCGGTCAAACGCGCCCAAGAGAGCTGGTATGGCTGAGACGTCCTTTCCGGATCTTGCAATATCTCAGCACTGATTATATCAATAGGCGAGCGGGATCACTTCGATGGGTCAGATACCACTGCCCGGCCATCCACTGCAGAAGTCGAAGGCATAGACCCGCCAGAACGAGGACACCAGACGGCCGGCGTGCCCGGCGCCGACAAGATCACGGAAGAAGGCAACATCATCCACGGCTGGAACGGCCCCGACGACCCGGACAATCCCTTCAACTGGTCGCCGTGGTATAAATGGGTGCTCACGGTGACAGTCTGCTTCGTCTCGATCCTGACGGGGCTGCCGGCCGGAAGCTATGGCGCCGGATCCACGTATATCGTCGACAAGTTCAACGTCCTCAACAAACCATTCGATAACACCATATGGGCTACGGTTTCTTGGAACATGGGGGCCGCTCTCTGGCCAGTGATATTTGTTCCCTTAACGGAATCAAAAGGCCGGATGCCTGGGTACGTCGTGGCTCTTCATGCGTGATTGATTGAGGTGTGGGATTGGAATTGACTTGGCCTGCCACCAGATACTTCGGAGCCTACCTTGTCTTCGTGGCGTTCCTGTTCGGTTCTGCATTCGCCCAGAACTACGCAACATTGATTGTGACTCGCTTCGTACGCATCTCTGCGCCGTTCATCGAAACATTGGGTGATGGCTGACTATCATGATGGTCTCCAGTTTGGCGGTGGTGCTTCATCAGTCAGTATCAACATCGTGGGCGGAAGTATAGCAGACGTGTGGAAAGGCGACAAAGCTCGTTCCCTCCCGATGTCCCTCTTCGGCTTCACGTCCGTCGCAGGCATTGCCTTGGGGCCATTCCTGGGCAGTGTTGTCGTCCAGATCAACAAGACCGACCCGTGGCGATGGATCTTCTACGTACAGATCATCTACAACGCCGGCTTGATCCCGATCTTCTGGTTCATCCTCCGAGAGACACGAGCCGATGTGATCCTGGCCCGACGCGCGAAGGAGCTGCGCAAGCAGACCGGGAAGCCCGTATACGCCCAGAGTGAGCTCACGCGGGAGTCGACCATGACGATGCTCAAGATGTCCTTCTACAGGCCTTCCAAGATGCTCACAACCGAGCCTGTCGTTATCTTCTTCACCCTTTGGGTGTCCTTTGCCTGGGGCGTATTGTACCTCTTTTTCAGCTCGGTCGTACAGACATTCGAGGATGCCTACGGTTTCGAAACACTACAAACAGGTCTAATTCAATTGGCCATTAGCGTGGGAGCAGTCATCGCGACTGTCATCAACCCCTTCCAGGATGCTGCCTACCTCAGATCTGGGCGCCACAACAAGGAGAGACCAGGCAAGCCCATTCCAGAGGCCAGGCTGTACTTTTCCGTCCCGGGATCGCTGCTTTTCGCGGCTGGTCTGTTCTGGTACGGCTGGACGTGCCGCAGCAGCATTCATTGGATCGTGCCGACCTGTGGCATTGCCTGCGTGGGGGTCGGTATTTACAGCATCTACCTGGGCGTCGTCAACTACCTCACCGACGCATACGAGAAATATGCCGCGTCCGCCCTCTCCGCCGCGAGCCTGGGGAGGAACTCCTTCGGCGCGTTTCTACCGTTGGCCTCGCAGCCATTGTTCACCGCCCTCGGGTTCGGATGGGCGGGTTCGCTGTTGGGCTTCATTGGAGTCGCAATGGTTGCTATTCCTGTCGTACTGCTGTTCGAGGGGCCTGCCATCAGAGCAAGCAGTCCTTTCATGAGCGAATCGAGCTACGACGACGAGGAGGATGAGGTCCGAAGATCCAGTTACGCCGCGCACAGGCGCCCGGCAGTGAAGAGTCGTCAGTCATCCTTCCTTGAACACTTCTGAGGTTTGAGATCCGAAGCTTCAACTGAGTAGACGTCTGACTAGTCTTTACAGCCGTGTAAACATTCATCGAGTACAAGTTCCCGCCGAATTCTGAGCACGGCTGTCTCTGTCACGACAATCAGAGCATGTAAACCTCAATCTAGCCGCCCCAGACCATCTATTCGGTGTAGATAGATCATGATAATTAATTGACTTTGATGCCTGGATCGAAAGCGATATCCCATCTTTCCGACTTTCCTACTAGAATAACTCGTCTCTGAGGCCTCGTGATACGGCCCCAACCTCTCACGCAGGTCAGAGTGGTTCACAACGACGCAACACGAAGGTGAAGGTTCTACTCAGGCCCAAAAGGTGAGCCTCTTGCGACCCCCACCCGGACGCGCATTCCGCGGACCACGGCCGGCCCGAGACTTCTACGCAAGCGGACCGCCAACCGCCCACCGCCCACCGAGTCCTCAGCGGCTGCCGGTCGAATGTAATGCAGCCCCTCCCACCGCCCACCTCGCGCTCGAACAGCGCAAGTAGAGTGCCAGCGGCGCTCAGAGAATGGTTCGGCCGGTGTAGCCTGTGGGTACTGTACTTCAGAGTACCTCCAGCAGCCGGTCCATAGTCCCTCTGGCAGATCGATCGGTGACCATGACCCAACTTGGTCCGTCCGAAGATTGTGGATTTGTTGTGATGCAAATCTCCGACCTTCCGACGTCCAGCGGGCGACTGAGGAAAATCGCCGTTTGCCATGCCATGTCCCAGATGGTCTTGGGAGGGCACCTGTGCCGATCCTTATCAGAGATGCAGACTCACTGACGTCGGGCGGAACCTCGATGCGAGTGTCAGCCCGGAAGCGAGGATCCAGAGTTTCTAGAAGCTCTGGTCATGTGGTCTGGGATCAGTTCCTGTCTATCAGGTCTGGATGCTCCTACTGCCAGGGGGGGAACTTGATTCCAGCGTCAGCCCGGTTCGGCCTCTCGAGATACCTACCGAAATCCTTCTAGACATCTACGGAGTAAGGCCTTTAGAATGGCCTCTAAAAACACATGGGCTTTGCGGAATCGAAACCAGTACGCTGGGCCAAGGACGCCGATGGCTGGTCTCGACGCGTCCCACCAGACACAGCACATAGCAATCGGCCAACGGAGGCCGGAGGACGAATTCCATGTTAGTGCGCCTGCTGTGCCACTCTTCTCTGCCTATGCCTCCTGTGCCTCCTGTGCCTCCTGTGCCTCCTGTCCCCCACGATCTGAAGTCATCCACGCATGCTCACACACACAGACATACACACATATGCGTCAGCGACGGGTCGCATGCCTTTCCCCTCAACCCCCCCCCCCCCTTCCTCTTCACTGCCGCGGTGCCCTCCATTTCTCCCTTGGCCCTCCTTCTCTGCCGCTTCCAGCGTTCCTTACGACAAGTCTTCACCTGCATATGCCACGCACCACGATCTCCGCCCGAGAGGCACAGAAGCGTGATAGAAGGCCCCCACGACGCACATCTCAGGGCGGAGCGGGGCGCATGCTTGAGGCCAGCAAGAAAACGAAGAGATCTTGCCCGCCTAGGAAGCTGGTCGTGTGTGTGTGTGTGTGGTCTGTCTCAGCTGCCTCGTCGTCACCGAGACGGCGCTTCGAGAAGCATTCTAGAAGCCGTGATGACGCCGGCAGACGGAGGGACGGTGCAGCGTAGCACCGATGGGGTTGGCGCGCAGGCCAAGCAGCTAGCCTTGCCGCCGGGGATGAGGGAGGGAGGGGGACATGAGAGAGAGAGAGAGAGAGGGAGGGAGGGAGGGAGGGATGGAGGGAGATGCTGTGTCAGTGAAGCCTCATTGGGAGGGGGGGGGGTGGAGTGCATGACACTGGACGCGCTAGAGCCCATCTGGAGCCCGTCGCCCTTCTAGAAGCCCCGAGCTGCGCTCGTGGTTGGCCGCGTGGTGAGGCGGCGGCAGATGTGGAGCGTGCGGGTTGTCAGCTATCCCGTGCCCGCCGCTCCAGAGGCTGGCCTTGACGTGACTTCAATAGTACGCAGGCGTTGAGTGACACCCCAGGGCCAGGTAGGTACGTACATACCGGTACTGTAAAGAGAATACAGGGAGCGCAGCTCGATATGAGGGGGTCGTGCAGGCGCATCGCATCTGCCTGCAGGCGTCGTCGTGGTGGTGGTGTGGGAACTGCTACTAAAATGTGCGTCCCCTTTCCCCCCCCCCCCCTCTTCCCCCCCCACCCCCACCCGCATGCCGACGCAGTGGTTGGCGCGCGACTGGACGACGTATCTCCTCAACACGCCTAGTCCCCCCGAGTACTTCCGGCGCATGCAACGCTGCAGAAGAACACACACGAGTGTGCACTGCAGCGACTCGGTTGGGGACGGACGGGCACCCCCAGCAGGCCGGTCGCACGTCGCCCGTTGTCTTGCTACGCTGTGTGCCGCTTGCATCTACATACATACATACAATGCTATGTAGTAGCGCAGCAGCAGCAGAAGGGTGCCATTGCATTCGTGTCTGGAGGAGATGAGACGATGGGACCCCCACGCAGATGCGAGTCCACCCGTTCACCTCGCGGCTGTTGCGCCGCCCGCATTGTCGTCCGCGCCTTCATGAAGAGTTTCCGTGTAAAAATCCAAAGGCTGTTTGGGCGTGACCGATCAGGACAAGAGCTCTGACGAAAGGAGACCTGCCAGCCGGTTCCGTGCCACATATTTTCGAACAGACACACACATACACAGTTGAGATCGTATTTTTGCAAGGCCTCACTGCGGATCCGAGTACATGATCTGTCAATGTGGTACGATTGAGAGAATCGGCCGACGCTATTAGAGGTAAGGACAAATCCGGCCATCAAGTCCGATAGGAAAATCCGGGGCCGAAGGCACAGCTCTTGAAGAAACCTGGATGTGATCTACGATGCATGAGACTGGGGAGGAAAAAGCAACCCCCCCCTCCCACCCCCTCGCTGCTCTCCGTGGCTTTGTGCATAGACCAGCAGAAAAAAGTGTAATATCGCCAGGGGCTGTGGTAAGGCGTCAGGGGGATCAAGTGTGCGGGCAGCTGAGCCCGCCGCAGAACAGTCCAGTCCCCCGGACCAGATGTCCCTTTTCTGATGTCCTCGTTCCCGTTGCTGGGCATATCATTTGTAAGACGCCCCCTTTCCTGGACGACGCGTCTCGACGGGCTGGATGGGGGTGGCAGCGTACCATGAGCTCAGCCACTGGGGGGGGGGGGAGGGGGGAGAGCACCCAGGCACCCAACCTCTCTCGTTTCATTTTCTGAGGCAGGATACCTGTTCCACATTGGCGACGAAGCAAGCCAAGGCTGGCCCAAGTCCACGTAGATCTACTATGTACCTTCACACCCGATCCCCGCAACCGTCGTCGTGCAGCAAGGCACATGCAGACTCATGCAGCGCTACTGGTCTCGAGAGGCACCTGGGCACACACCAGAGGGAGAAATGCACCCATGCCCCCACACAAAGCGAGACCAATTCAAGGCCGCATCGAATGCATAATAGGAGCTCGTTATACAGCGCAAGGAGTATCGGCTTCGGTGACCGAGTGTGGAGGGGGGGACTTTCAGCCTTTTGAGATCTCGACAGCCAACCCTCCGTCCGATTGCGGTCAGGGATCGGCTTGAAGACCCTTGGAATGGACCTTTACGGATCCGCCTGACAGATGTGTTGAAGAACGGTTGACGGGCTGAAGCGGGTGCGAACACGCATTTCACAGAGGCGACGAGGCTCTGGGTTGCTCAGAATGCTCTCCCCCGTCCAATAAGATTCACTGGTTCACTGGACGGCTGTAAACGTATCATTTGTTTTGATGCCCAGGTGTCATTGCTCCTGTGGCCAGTGCTCGTGAGGCTGTTGGTATCTTGTCTCGATTCTCGAACTACCAGTATAGATACAGTGTATCGACAGAAATGAAAAGAAAGCTATATCCAGATGCCAAAGGATACACACGAGACCGTGTTATACCAAGGTACTCATACATTGAACGTCAGACGTAATACCTAGCCATAAATGTCAGTCCATTCAGGTTGCCGTTCAAACCCCGAAGCCGCATTTGTTGTTGGGTCATCCCAAGCCGCCGTAGACCTTGTTGAATCATGAAGTTCCCAGTGCTGCCATAGCCATGCGTGATCCGTGAAAATGTTCCGTTCGTCGTGCCAACGTGAGCAAAGTGCGCTCGAGAAACAGGGCCTCAAAACATGATCCACTCGACCTCAACTCCGGCCCCGCCGATGCACCTGGTCCAGCTGAAGGGTGCGCGTCGGACCAGGCTGCCCAGCTTGCTCTCCTGCTGGCCGTCCCTGCCCTCGCCAGCCCAGATCCTCTCGAGCACGTCCAGCGCAGAGAGGTTGTTCATGTAGCCCGACCGGGCCATGATCTCCTTGCACTTGGACCGGACGATGCCCTGCTGCATCTCGTTGACGCATTCGGAACCGGCGACGAACAGCGGCCACAGCAGGAACTTCTCGGCGGACGAGCCCGCCTCGAGGCTCGTCGCGTAGTACACGACCTGGCTGACCAGGTTGCGGAAGTTGTTGTGCGCGCTGGAGACGTTCGGGCTGGCAAGCCGCTCTGTGTAGACCAGGGCGGCATATCGGAAGGCCTCGGACAGGGAGCCCAAGTCGCGGATCTGTGAAGAGGTGGCGGCCAGCCCGGCAGGGAGAGAGGCGAGCACCCGCTGTGCGTCGAATTCCCACGACTGCAGAGCGATTCGTGCGTCTTTCCACTCACGCCAAAAGGTAGAGCGATGGTCATCGTATGCGGACGAGGGGATGGTGGGAGAAATGAGGTGCTCCTCTTCGAGAGGAGGCCCGAACATGTTGTCGTAGTGTTGTTGTTGGGGCTTGCCGAACATGTCGGCGCCCATGTGGTGCTGGTGTTGCGGTTTGTAAACATGTCCAAGAGGCAACTCTAGGGGCGACTGAGAACGGGATGGGATGCCGTGTGGTGTAGGGGTGTTGAGAAGACTCTGGACTGGTCGGTGCTGAGACAACAAGTTGAGTCTGCCCAATTTGATAATCGTCTTGAACAGCTCTCGATCGCAGCCCACGAGGTTCTCAGCGCCAGGGGGAAGGAGCTGAGCATCGGGCATGACGCCGTAGAATGACGTGTTGAGCTGGGCCTCGCGATCATTGATGCTGGCAGAAATGGCGTCAAAGTAGGTGAAGAGCGCCTCCATCCACGCTGAGTCCCTTGACGGTGGGAAAGGTGAAGAGCGTCTCATGCCCAGAATCTTCTTCACGCCTGCAAACTGCGTGTGGAATTTCGCAATGCCCGACTCCGCCATGCGGTAGTGGCACAAAAGCAGAATGGTCGCCAGAACTGCATCGCCCCGCGCCTTTGTTGGGTCATTGAGCTGCTCGTTGAGTAGGTTGACGGCGAGGTTACGATGTTGGTACTCCTCTGATAGTGTCCTGTCGTCGTTTTGAATCTCTGCGACCTGCCGCGGCACGTTGTTGAGGTCCTTGTCATCCTGGCCCAGGCTGAGCTTCCTCTTCATCCGCAGGTTGCATGCGGCGAGCGCGCAGATGGCGTGCTGCAGGCTTCGGCTGGTTGCGGCGAGCGCGATGATGTGCTCTCTGAACGGATTGTTCGGTCCGTCGATGAACACCATTCCAGGGCACATTGTGTGCTCATAGTAGTCCATGAAGAACGGGATCTTTGCGATGAGGTCCTGGTTGACTGGGAGCACGGGTTGGTTATCCATGACCGATGGCCAGGGAAGTTCCGGGAGGCCACGAGACGATGCCTTGTCCTCCTCCGGTGACCCCCAGAAATGCCTCTCGGAATGTGCGCTGGAGCTATAGGCATCCAAACCTGGGGTTGCTGAAAGGTTGAGGACATTATTAGTCCCGACGAGCCTAGTAGACGTATTGAGAGGTGAACGTTATCTCACCAAGTGGTTCGTACTCCATCAGACGGTGATTCAGATGAGCCTCAAAGCCATCCATGTGAGAGTGGATGCTCGAGCTGGGCTCAGATGGCGCATACACCAGGCTGGGGCATGATGTAGGTGCCCGGCCGTGGTCCATCATCATGGATCCGACTGGGCTTTGCGGTACAGGGGAGTTGGCGCTGTTGTAGCTCTCAGCGTACATGTGCGTGGGGCTGGTGACGAAGGGGAGGTCGTCTCGCGAGAAAGTGTTGCTCAGTGGTGACAGGTAGTCCGCATCACTCAAAGACTCGATGGAAGAGGAGAGCGGCTCAGGGGGTCCATGGACGAGTATGGGTCCCAACTTCGGAAAGTGAGGCCCTTCACCTGACAGGCTGGTCGCGTAAGGCACGCCGTGCCAGTGACTGGGAACCGCTGGCATCGGAGGAGTGGGCTCTGCGTGCGAGATCTTGGAGAGATCGAATCCGTGGAAAGGAGTCGCGGGCATAGAGGTAGCATAGTGGTGGTGCTCTACCGGTCCGTCTATGTCGCTTCGAACACTCCGGGGAGACAGAGACTCTGGCTCGTGCCAGTGAGCTGCGCTCGTTGCATGCCCTTGTGCTGTAGAGAGGCTCGAATTCGCCCGGGCCCTTGGCGAGTTCTTTTTGCCAGGGTTCACTGGAGGCGACTTGGCGATCGGTAGCGAGAGCCCACGAAGCTTTCCACGGCTGGCCACTCCCACTCCCCAGGTCAACTGCGTCTTGTATCCGGAGCATTCGTTTCCGACTTCCAGACACTGTGAGCAGTACGGCCTCCTGCGATCACACTTCACGCCCCTCTTGGTACAGGTGAAGCAATCATCCGCGGCACCACCTGCCGGGGCACGTCTCCTTCGCTTGCGCACAGCAGCCGCATCAGACTTGGGCTTCGACGGCGTTGGGAGTGGGACAGTCATTTCTGCGGGGTTCCTAAGATACAGTGGATCCGAAGTAGGTAAAAAGATGGAAGGCGAAAAGGGCTGCAGATTTCCAAAAACGAGGTTGAGATCAGAAGGTACCGCGGATCGGGTAGAGAAGAAAAGAGGTCAAGATGAGGTTCGCGACGTCAGCGGCAGATGTTGACTGGAGTGGGTAAATAGGATTAATATGGAAGAAGGACTGTCACGACAGAGATGTTCTGCGATTGGAAGATGCAGGGCAGCTCAAGGGAGAATGTCGAAGTGGAAGACGGGCGTGAAGACCATCAAGTATGTAGATGGTGTCCCCTCTGGTAGCAACGACGAGCATAGGTCACGGTGGGAATTGTGTCCCTCCACAGCAAATCGCATCCAGCATGGACGCCGTCTGTGGGCTACATGTAGGTACATGGATACCCATCACTTATCAGCAGGGGTTTGACCTGCGCGAGGTACATGGGGAGACAGTGGAGGCAAAATGCTAAGAGATCCGAGGTGTGTGTGGGTTGCGGGACCAGGGGAGATGATGGAGGGTGGCCGGGAGACATGGCCATAGGAGACTCTCTTCACGATTGGGAGTGGACACTGCAAGATGGGTAGCTGGACTGTCCAGGGTTCACTCACGAAGCCCGTCGCGTATTGCTCTCACGAGCCTTGCTCGCAGCCGGCCCATGAGTGTCGTGAGTGGATGATAGCGATTCATTGTTGGTGTCCGGAATTGAGCGCAGACCGAGAGGTGAACAAGGCCACGGGCGCGGGGCACGCATATCAGCGTACTTGCTGGTGACAACCTCGGCTCCTCTGGCAAGGTGCTTGGCGGCCCAAGGTTGACCACAGCGAACATTCCGTCCTAACTGGGGGATTCCTAAAGAATTGTTTTACGGCTTTCGTGACCAGGCGAACCGGCAGACCGGTCAGTAGGTCGCTGCCCTTGGGTGTGCGGGCATCGTTGTATATCGAAGTCAGCGCGGACAGCCAGACCTCTCGGTTCCTCCGTCAGTGAGAGTGACGGGCCCGTTCAAGTCTGCAAACCAGATAGGCAAGGATGGCCTGCACCTCGCAGCTGCAGACAGGGGCCGCTGAGGGTACAAGGCACAGAGATACCTTGAGAGTGGGGTGTTGGGATTTTAGGTTAGCGGATGGCAGCGCTCCACCGCAAGCGCAGGGGCATCAGCGGCCACGGCGCTGCTCAAGTCCACCAGCACCCTGCATCGATCTCCTGCCTCTCCACTCGCGCGAATGAGGGCGACCGAACAGCCTTTTGACTTGCAGCAGGGGAGTGGTGTGCGGTTGATCCCTGCGCCCATGGGACTGAACACCACCGATGTTGGCGCGGCGGGATGAGGATGCCGTACGCTGATTGGGGCACTGCCGGCACCTCCTACAAAGTAGACAGACGCTCGAGGTTCGGACGAAAGAGCACTTGAGTTCATTGAAAAGCGGGGGGCTCCAGCACGCCCGCCGACTGGCGAGACGAGAGATGAGATGACAGGCACGAGGCCGCTCACGCACACGACTCTACCTAGGTAACTTCGACCAAGAGGACCGGGATTTGCTTGCGCGACTGTATGGAGTTGGCTCGTGCTGGTCTCCATCGTCTCTTCCAAGGTCAAACGGCATTGCATAAGCTTTGCAATGGGCTGCTACCATAGTACTGTGACCAATGTCGTGCTTTTGCCCTGGGCCGCGCAACTACACGGCGGAACCATCACCAGGAATAGGACATAGGCGCTGAGGGTGCAGGTCAAGGACGGCAAGGAATGGATCGTAGTTTTCGGCTCGGCAATACGGAAAATAGAACTCAGGCTCAGTAGCGCTGCCTGCGACACGGTACACAGTAGATACTACCTGCCGGACATCTAGTTCCCAGCAGCGTGTCGTCAGTACGCTCATAATCCGGCGAAAGCTTGCTCCATTTGCATGAGTGGCCCGCATTTCTCTATCACTCCGTGAAATGTCGGCCAAAACCCGATGGGTCGCAACGGACATGTTGTGAGCGTGTGGCTTGACATGGTTTCTAGAAGCTGTTGGAGAGAATGAAGTTCGAGTTGGTGCGGCGGATCTTTGGTTCCAAGCCAAAGCTCTGTATGGCAAAGTGCTGCTCAGAGCCTCGTTAGCCCCTGTCCGGTTTGGTGCCGATTTGTCGTCATTGCCGGCCCCATTCCACATTTAGCCGCCATCATTATGGGTGTCTGTACCAGCGTACGCTTTTGCATAAATTCGACGGCACAAAGCTTATCTCGGGCAACGTCTTGGCCCGCCCGCCGTAGCGTTCGGTCTGGTAACTCGTATCTTATTTCTCCTAAAAGCATTCCACGGTGGATCGCCGCGAAGTAGATCTGGGACGTGAAAGGTCTACAAAGTACAACATAGCACCAGGAGAGGGACGGCTTCGAGGTTGACAGCACTGATCTGTCGAAGGTCTGTGACACACTTTGCGCGTGGTCCGAAATCCAGGATGGAGTGACATCTCCTCCCTCTGATGTAGTAGTCGTGCAGATGTTGCTTGATTAGCCCTGGCTCACCTCCCCATCAAAGTGCGAAGCGTGGGGGGCAGATATGTGCATACGTTCGACCGTCATCTGGCGCTGCCGTCATCGTATGCCATGAAAAGCCACGGGACATGTTGGAGGACCTCGGCTGCAGATGGCCAGCATATCGCAGCATAGTGCCTCTGCAAGTCTAATTCGTCTGGTGGCTTGCAGCCATCGACAGCCGACTGAGAAGGGTCCCAAGCAAGAGCCGTACACGATGTCTGTCGCGGCTAGTCCCAGCGGCTTTGAATGTCATGCTGACTCGTCGATTACCATACAGCAAGAGTTGAGCTTAGATCCATCAAGCTCAACGCCATACTACAGCATCGGACAGCCAAGATTGTGCTTGTCTAGTGTTACACGGGAATAAGACCACGCGTAACACAGAATGCTGCTCCCTCCGATGCACCGACGGCATCAGGAAATGAAATGAAAGGACTGACAACAGACTGCGCTCGTACGAGATTGTAGCCATTTTAGATCTCGGTGAGGGCTGTCGCGTAGGGCACAGGTGGGACACGGCGAAAAGCTTCGATCGGGCTTCTAATGCTTCCATGGCCGTCGCGCCAATGCAACGGCTTGTAAGTGGCGTTGGCGTTGGCACCGGGACGCCGAGCCAAAGTGCCAAGCCAGCGCCGGCACGGCACCTCAGAGTCGCGACAACCCCCCATCTGTGCCCTATTCAACTTGCTGCTAAACTCAAAGAGGATTCGACGACCGACGCTGCTGCACAGACAGGCGCCTGGCGGCTGGGCAGCCTCCGTGGAATACTGCGTACTGGCCGGGCGATGCCTTGTTGGTCCTGGAGCGGGTTTTCACGACGTCGGTGAGTTGTGACAGAGGTAAGTGCGGAGGGTGGGGAGAGAGACTGGACGGAAATGTGATGATGGCACTCCCCAACGTACTTGGGCAGGTTAGGTTAGGTGGGCCGGAAGCAAGCGAGCATGCCGTGTCGATCATGGTGCCGACCCTGTCCTGCCTTGCTTGCCAAACCCTACGAGACCCGTTCTTCCATCGCGTCAGATTCTGCGGCAGTGGAATAGCAGAGACTGCAGAACAGTCTGGAAACGGAGCCCTGGATGCCATTCGTCGCAGCAAAGTCTCTCAGCTCACAGCCTTGGTCTGCAGTGTGACCAAGATCCTGCGCTGTCTGCGGCTGCGGAACCACGTCAGCCACCGGCATTTGAGAGGCCCTAGCTCGCGTTTTGTGAAGGCTGAGAGTCCCTTCTACAGCAACCAGCAAGCCTGATCCTTTTGCAGACGTGGTCCCCTCGCGAAGACTGTTCAATGTGCTGCTAGAAGATGAAACCGGCAGGGCACGGGCGGACGTCCTCAATCTCGCGAGCCGCGGCAGTGGCCACTGGGCATAATCCGTACGTACAGCAATCCGAAATGAGACAAAAGCTTGACCGACGATCTGAAGTGATCTGCTCCGCGCCGACGCCGGGACGTGCCGGGGAGTGCTGTCCTTGAGATGTAATTTCCGCGCCCGTCTGCGGTTGCGTCTACGCAGTGGTAGGAGGTGGGCTTATTAGACCGCAAGGACCACCACCCAGAACCCCTCGAGAGTCGAGCCCCTGGAGACAGACCCTGGACGATCCTGAAGCTGGTGAGGCCCATGCCGGCATGGCCTACCGTACCCATATTCACGATGGCCAGACCAGTGATCGAGCTCGGTTGTCTGTGTAGGTCGTCTCGTGTCTTGGTAGCTCACCAGACAGGTCCTTCGAGACGCGCTGGAGTGGCACAGGCCTGCGTCGTAGTCTGGCAGCTGGCCATGTCCACTCAAGGACAGCAGCTGCCGCGACTGGACTTCGACGGCGGGCGGGTTGGGGGGAGGGGGGCAGACAGACGCAATGACAGACTGCAAGCTCGCCCACGGCGCGAGGGGTAAGGGCGACGGTGCTGCGATGCTGCGATGCTGCGATGCTGCGGTGTCACCCCAGTAAGTAGTGCGGCAAGTGATTGCTGGTTTGGCGGTCGCGGCCAGAAGTACAACGAAGTATGGGGCCTGGAGGTTCGAGTCTGGATCCCCTTTAGTGCGTTGCAGCCCAGGGTAAGGGTCTGAGGCCGGTTGCTTTAGACGCGGCCGTCCTCTGTAGCAGCGGGAGATGAGCACGGACATGTTGGCGCCGCCTGCAGCTACCCACCTGTCCGCCTGGGCACATCCCCCATCCATGTCTTACTGCTACTGTGCAGATTCTCTCTCTCACACACACACACACCCGCCATCCCCCCCCCCCCAAAGGCACATCATCTGCCAGTTCTGTCAACATAACAGTAATTCGTGTCAACTCCTATTCGGTCGATAACGAAATGACCACAACGCCAGGGACGGCCTAGCCACTAGACCAACCAAGCCACACTTTGCTCTGGATGGAAGATCGCCACCAATGCCATTCACAGGATTGTATTTACGATATGGCTGAGCGCCCCGTCGTCTTCACATGCCCGCGCGCGTCTAGCCTCTCGTTCCAGCCGTGCCAATCCACATCCACATCCACATCCAGACCGCACGAGACCGTACAGATCGTGGCACCGTGGTCCCTGTGCTGCACTGTGACTGTTGATGCCCAGGTGTGTGCCGGGCCATCACCGGGTCTGACAGCTTCTCGGTTCCACTGGCCTGGGCTTTTTGGTCCTCGAGCCTAGGCCGCACTGACGTCCTGGCGTTTTCATTGGCAACAGACATCACGAGACATCCACCACATCTATCATCAGCCGGCAATAACCCTGGGCCCTTGTATATACCGGTACGTGCCATACTACGGGGACAAGATGGTGGGACCTATCACGATCGGGCACCGAACCGGGCTGTATCGTGCCCTGGCGAGCCTGGCTCTCAGCCTTTCAATCTTCAACCCGCACGATCTGTTCTGCCGTCCTCGATGCCGTTACGGAACAGGTGCATCTCGTCTCCTCCCGCCCTTCCCGCCCTTCCCATACTTACTGCCTTTGCTTGCGTCATTCTAGGACAGTCGGACAGTGACCATGACATATGTCTCACCTCTGCGCGTGGGCCGCGCTTCTGCAGACCTCGAGATCGAAATCGTCATCGTCATCGCGTTGTAGTTATGGTTGCGCACAGAGTCCGTTCCTGGCTTTCTCCCCGTCGGTCGTGCCATCGAGTTGTTTCCACACACCCTCACACCCTCACACCCTCACACACTTGCACACTTACACACTTGGACACACGTATCCATGGTTCTCTGCCTGTTCTTGACCTTGCAGTTGTATTCAAGGCATCCCGACCAAGACCTGGTCACCTGTCTACACGATAACATCTAATAGTTACCTAGTTCTCTATGCCGCGAGCCGGGTATCTAGATCTCCCCGCCTCACGCGCTAGAACAGCCGAAGATTGCGTAGAAGCTTGCTTCACACACCCCCCTTCACTCACGAGAAGGATAAGCTAGCATCCAGTACCGCGCCATCCCGCTCTCGTGACTGCGGGTCAAGGTGTGGCTGTCGCCCCACCAATGAACAGACGCTCTGATGCAGTATCACGGTACGTGCACCCTCCTGTCTCTTAGTTCGTCCGCAGCGGGCGGACGAATAGAAATCGTGACGTGACCGACTTCAAGGCACGTCGAGCGCATAGCATGGGGCATCAGCGACCCAGCGTTCTGCTGCAGGCTCTCGGGCTCCTAGCCGTACTCGGACATTAGCTTAGTTCGTGCCTTTCCTCTAAGCCGCGGCACGGTCAGGTTGACAGGACAGGGGCGGCTCTCGACGCTGGGTGCTGGCGCGGAGGTCCCTGGATCTGCGGACGACCCCTTCTTGTCAAAAACATCTATGTCACTGGTCCAATTCTCCGACTCGGCCGAGCTAGGTACTGCAACTCAAAACCCCTGCCATCAGTTCCTGATTTCTGGAGTTTCGCCATCCGAAGTATCCTGTAGCCCTTTTTGTTGTCTCGTTAGGTAATATGCCGGCTTTGGACATTCCGCGATTGTGGTGCACACTCGCGCTTGTCTATGGCTTGTATGTATAGTACCTAGTAGGAACTGTAGGGCACGCCGGCGTGTGGGCAAATCTCGAAGATTTGCTGGCGATCTCCAGAGATACCTGCATGTACCTAGCTAGTCCCGAACCGTTGAAGAGACGAACAGTCTGCGGTCCCCTTGTGCCTGCTCCAATTCGCTGCAGGTATCAAAGAGGTGCAAAAATGGAACGTTGCAATCTGCACGCTAGACTTTTGTCAGTCAAGCTCCAGAGATGCATTCCCACCAATCGCGGTGGTCCCTTCGACCTCACCCCTCGGGGACTGTCTTCGCCTCTCGAGGTTCACCTTCAGCCGGGACGCTGAAGCTCCTCCTAACGAGCCTCGATTACATATCAAGCATATATGACACGGATTTTTGCATGCTCCCCAGCGCCCGCAGAGCACGCGAGCAGTGGCCCTCGCCAATGTAACCTCCTCACAGGGCAGAGCCTGTCCGCCATGACTGCGATGCCCCGAAGTGCCATCTGGCTTTGACCATCGACCGGCCGAGAGTGGCGGTTCCACCGATGTACATACCTAAGTACATGCAGAGAGGGGACGGGCTCCGCGGGCGGGCCTGTTGGCTCCCTTGCAGCCGCGCGCGCCTCGTTCGTACCTAGGTACCCGGAGCCAGCAAAAGCTCTGGCGAGGCTGACGGCGAGGCTACAGTGCTTTGTCTCGTTTATGCACGTCATCCGGGCGGACGGTTGGTCTTCGCTTAAAGGCGATCGATCCCGCCTTGGCTCAACTTTGACGCCGTGTTATTCCCCATACACGTCTAATTCCTCTCTTCTCGAGAGCAGGGGAGTTTTGACGATTTACTCCGTAGACAGCGGCGTGGTGCTCTCCAAGCGGAAGGCGAGACGGGCCAGAGTGGATCTCTGGGGCTTCGGGTATCGGGGACCCTTTAGAATTCCAAGTCACACTCACACGGAACCTGATGGGAGCTGACCTGCACCGAGGTCCTCGTGCCTCGTGTGCTTTGGAGGAGCAATTGCGGCTGGACAGGCGAGCTGGCGCCTGCTGGGCCTCCTTCAAAGTGAAAAGCGACAAGCCGGGGCCGCCGCTTGAGGACGTGGAGCAGCGCAACAGGTGCGGTCGGCGAGCGTTGCGCGAGCGTTGACCCCCTCCTCAGCGCGTGGGGGTTCGACTTGGATGCCTCGTTTCTGTCGTAACTACAGAGTGCTTGCGCCCTCCCCACTCCCTCTCCAACCTTGTTGGCTCTCTCTCCGTCCCTCTCTCTCTCTCTCTCTCTCTCTCTCTCTCATGGGCTCGGCAATTGTGGACAGACCGGTCGAAAGATCCGCCCAGGACGAAAGTGCCAGGCGTCGAGACCTGCCCCAGCAGCGCACAATCTGTCAATAGCGGCAAAGAAGACTCTGGCCCATGTTCCTTCGACGCCTTGCCGCATGGCACATGCTACCCAAGTTGGGCTGGGGATTGGCTGACGGACGGTTCCATTGGCCCTCGCAATCTAGGCGTTGCATGCGTTCTTGCTCGCCTTGCACTGCAGGTTACGAGGCTGACAGCTCAAGTCGACGTGTCATTCTGCGGAGGCCCAGGGCTTATATCAAAGACAGGCTTGTGAGCCCCCGAGCTCTCTCCATGCCTGTTGGTATTAAATTTAGAGAAGCGCCTCGGAGCAGCCAACAATACGGGCTGCCTCAATGTCCAATGGCTCGACGTTGTTGAACAAGAAGTGCCGCCGACCGTGGATCTGAGTCAGCCGAGATCGGCCGCGGTTACACGACGTCGGGGCCCAAGTGGGCTCCACAGATCACCGCAAGGGCGGCGACAGACACCATCGGGCTGGGGGCTGGTTGATGGACGTCGCATACAGTATGCTCGTGGCCGCTGGCCCTGGACCGCCGTCAAGCCATGTGTGAGACGGGAGACTTCCGGACGAAGCGGTGCCACGGTCACCTGGAGCGGTCCTTGGTTTCTTGCAGGATCTGACAGGAGGCACAATGCACAAAGTCTCCGCCACGGGCGGGGAACTAGCAGGCTGGCAAAGTTGGACAAAGCATTGATCATATTGCTGTGGTTATGTGGCTTCTCCCATCGTTGTCCACTTCGGCCCGTTCGCCGCAGGGGCGCCTTGGGCCTTGGGCCTTGGCTTTGGTCAATGGGCGCCTACTATCTATAGTATCCACCTGTCAATCTGTTCGACGGGCCGAACGGTGGACCACTGCCAGCGCCCGGCTCGTGGCACTCAAACATGTGAGAATGCCATCCAGCAGACCTCTTCCCCCTGCCTCCCATCTCGTAGCAGAGCACGATGGGAATGGACACATCCTGCAAAATCCTACACGCCGGGGTGGCCCGGCCCGGCCAAAATTGGTGTTATGAAGTATTACTTTCTGTCTTGTAAAGAACTTCTCCACAGGTGCGCGAGCTCGCGGTCACCTGGGTCTCAACAACAACGCTTCCGAGACGAATTTGGCGCCGAGTATATCGTATCTGCTGCGACACCAACCAAATGCCGGACCACTCGTTCGGGTGGCATGATTCATCGCAGGTCAACAAGATTCAGGGCCCGTCGGGTGTGTCATTGTGTTTGTTGGTCGTGCTGACCACCTCACCTCGCCTCGCCTTCACCGACGTCTTAGATGGGGAAAGCCGCATCGAAGGATTCGACCGAGTGTACCGACCGCAGCAGCGGCAGATGTATGCTGTGTGCGACAGGGACCTTCAGAGACGACCAGCCTTTTCCCCCCTCGACCTGTGGGCCCTTGCACACATACGAGTACGGTTTATGACTCGATATGCAGGTCCGTTGTTAAAATCCACCAGCCAGAGCTGTCAGTCCGGCACATGAACCGTATGCGTATACTTCTCGGGCGCGAGCCCTTACATGGGGTCCAGACACCCAGCACGAGGCACTCTGTGGGTTGTGGGAGAGATACTACATGTGTGAAGATGTAAGTCGCATCACACTGTCCCACAACCCCCCCCCCCCCCAACACCTTTTTTTTATACCCCCATCCCTCCACGCAATGCCACGAGATCTCGTCAATGCCCGGCAGTTGGCAAGGAGAATTCTGCACCCTCGTCTCCTCGCGCCTACCGATCGTCAGGCTCGGGCCCCGGCCGGACGGCTGAGGGGGCAAAACTCCCCCGCCTGCAGCAGCGCCGCTCCCATCCCATGGCTTGCAGCTTTGCGGGGTCGAGGCGAGGGTGTGTGCCTTGGAACGAACTGCGCGCCCGGCAGGATCGAGTCGTCCGCCGTGCCTGGTCCGGGCGCGCTCGCTCCACAGGTTTCTCATTTATCAGATCTTCTTGCTCCTGAGTGCTGGCCGTGGGCGATCGTGGGCCCCGGGCCGCCTGTCATCTTCCTTGTACGTACCCGCAGAGGAGTCGCGAGATACTAGTGGGGGGGATGGGGGAGCCACCCACGACTTTGAAGACTATTCCTTGGCTCGTTGCTGGATCTCGTGTCATGGGAGGGAGATGCTCGTGAGGAACATCACCTAGGCGTCTGCTCGTTCTTCTCATGTGGCATCTCGTCTTCCATGCCGTGCTTACGATCCTCAGCATCGATTTCCTCAAGAGTATCACATCCTCGCTGACCTCGTGCCGAGACGGGACAAGATGGCTCGGCAGCAGTCGGTACGCGTCAGTCTCTCTGCCAGCGGACCGATTGGCGAGCCGTATGGTAACATGGCGAGCCTACACATACTGTACCCTCGAAGTAATTAGTCCTCCTCAAACCACGGGATCATCGCCACGAATAGGCCCGTCAACCGAGGCTGTCATGCCCTCTTTCCGGCTGTGATCGTCTCCCTCTCTCCCTCTCTCCCTCTCGCTGCGCTGGCACTCGCCGACCGCTCTGAGAAGGAAAAAAGGGCAGCAACGTGCGGCGTGACAGCTCTTTGGCCCCAGCATGAGCAGGACCGCAGATTATTGAGCTACAGACGCTCAGGCCGCAGGCAAAGCGACCTGCTTCGTGGCTGGCTGGCTCATGAGAGACGTCTGACGGTAGCGTTTTCCAGAACACCACATTCCGCCGCATCACCGCGGGGCCCACCGGGCGTGGGGGACTAGGGATTATAATGGGCAAATATATATGCGGCTTCATCTGCAATTTGTTCCGTACGTGGGGGAGCTCTCGCGGCACGCCACTTCGTCGTGGTGATCATTGCTCCCCTCCGAGATCAAGGGACAGAAGTGCCAGAACATCGGCCGTGACCAGCCAATGGACGGCCACGGTTGGCTACCCGACAGACAAGGTGCTCGTGGACCTCGTTCTAGAAACATCATCGAGCTCTCGGGCATCTCAGTAGGATCTCAGGGGACCTCTTAGGCAGGGGGATTTCCAGGGTCGTTGTTCTACTGCCGATCCATGGCAACAAACGGCGATTTCTGAGGCTTTCTTGACGGCTCACCTTGCAATATGACTGTCGTCCAGGCATCTATACCACGCTTGACCTCGCACAGGAGCCGTGCAAAACAATACAATTCAGTTCACATACTCCTGGACTGAAGGGAATTTAGCAATACCAGCATGCTCCTCCCTCGTTGGAGTTGTCTGATGCGTCCACAAACCAGCACTAGTGAACAGGAGCATGAGCCCTTGCCAGAAAAACACGACAGCCTTGTCCTCCTCGCTCCGCGAGACCCTCGAACATTGAATCGTCCGAAAAATACCTTCCTTCCCCCACATAAAAGCCGCCCACCGGCGTCCTGCTAGCCGACGACCTGGCCGCCGACCAGAGACTTACTATGTACATACACACACAATTCTCGTCCCCGTCCCCTGATGTCCCGATTCGATACATGCCCGTCTACCGTGCCCTTTTGAACCCCGAAATCCACTTTCGCGGCACCACCACCACCGTCACCCATCTTCATCTCCATCGATGTTCGTGTGAGTGTGGAGTACATGCATAGTCTAAGTACTAGAGTCCGCATCCACCTGCAACATGCAGGTTCGAGCCAGCCAAAAACCACTCCAGGGCCTGTCGTCGTGAGTCAGTTCCGCGGCGTGCAGTACCAGCGGCGACATCGTGTGAGTGGTATCTTCCATCTCCTCCTGGAGGCGTGCATCGTGCATGTGTGTGTGTGTGTGTGTGTGTGTGTGTGTGTGTGTGTGTGTGTGTACTGTGACATGTGTGCGGATGGAGACTCGGGACATGGAATTATGAAAGAACATGCACCGAAGGCAGGTTGTGGACAGACTGCGGGTGGGCGGTGGGGTGCGTCGGATGCAGAAAGCTAGAGGAGTAGGCACAATGTTCATGAAGGTATCGGATGTAGAGCGTTACGGATCAGTCGTCGTCGTACTTACCTCGATAACCTGTACCTCCTCGAGACTGACTGCAGGTATGGGCTGGCGAACAGGAATGTTCTGACGCAGTAGCATGTTAGGATGGGCGCCAGTGACAGGATGGAGGAGGCAGGGTCGGCTTGCGCCTCCTGGGCGCGCGCGCAACCCTGTCCTGGGCCTGAGCACGTCCGCTGAGCTGGAAGGAGGAGAGAGCAACGCGTCCGGACCCTGCCTGGGCGCCAGCGCCAGTCTGGCTACACCTCGCCAAGCTGAACCCTCGAACGACTACAGAGCCGACAATCCGCCAGGGCGATCGGGACAAGTTACGCTGTCCCCCGACCCAATTCGATGACCTAGGAGGAGACAGAGGGAGGGGGTGCTTCGCCCCGGAGCAGAGCGGCCTGGAATCAGGTTTTCCCAAGAGACATCGTCTCGTAGAAGCCTAAATGTCCCACTGCTAAGAGGGTGGGACGCTTAGAGGTTGTCTCTTTGTGACTGTTCTTGTTGCCTGTCGCCGTTTGTCTGCTTAGCTGCGAGCGTAGCAGGTGAAGGCAAGGCCGCACGCAGTCGATCACATCAGGCGTCATTGTCTGACTACTGCGAAACCTAGGCCCTCATCACGACGGTGCGCGTCGCGGCACCCGGAGGCGGCTGCGGTGCAGTATACAGGCTTCTCCACTGCCACCACACACTGGCAAGTCATGTCAACACGTGGTTCGAGGAGCTGATCGGCCTCTCCGTCGGGTTTCGTTGACATTCTCTTCCAGGCATGCACGCGGACACTTCAGGGAAGAGCATCGTTGGATGATGTCTAACGATAGCCGGACTGGAGGGCCGCGCCTTGCTTGACGTTGAGGTGGAGTCTCGTGGCCTTTGGCGTTTATTCATCGTCCCTGGATGGCCCTGGCTGGACCGGGTACCGAAAGGAACCTCCATGTGGAGTCCCATGGCCTCGCCTTGTACAGAGTGACTTTGCGTGAATTTAAATCGTGAAACTGATGGTATCATTCTTTTTCTCCCTTGTCTCTATTACATACATATTAAGCACCGATGATAACACATCGATAGGCACCAGGTGGAGCGGTCTCGATGCGACCTCGAACGGGGCGGGGCGGCTAGAGTTCGACAGAGTCTTCAAAAGTAGGGTCGTACGAGGCGAAAAAATTTCTCGCGACAAAGCACGCTTTGCTTCTCGATGGTCCACCAGGCAAGGACGGATTCGTCAGAGCTTCGTCCCTGTCGGCATCTTCGCAGCCCCGACGAGCCTAGCGCCACAACGAGAACACATCATCAGCTCCAGTCACTCGCTTGCCCTGATGTCGTCAAAGGGGGGGCCGAAAGGGAAAGCACGGCGGCTGATCATTCAAGAGACAGACGATCCCCCACTGCCTCCTCCTCCCATCCTCCAATCTTCATCTTCTCCAGAGCTCTCCTCCCTGGCCGAAACAACAACCGACGAGGATCCGCGCTTACTTGCCGCTGTTGAGCTCGTCCAGGATGGGCTTCTCGAGCGTCTCAGGCTTGGTGGTGCTGGCCCAGCGGCCCTTGATGGTGCCGTCGCGGCCAATGAGGAACTTCTCAAAGTTCCATTTGATCATCTGGATGCCCATGATGCCAGGCTTCTCCTTCTTGAGCCACTTGTACACGTCGGCGGCGCTGTCGCCGTTGACGTCGATCTTGCCCATGATGGGGAAGGAGACGCCGTAGTTGACCTGGCAGAAGGACTGGATGTCGTCGTTGGTGCCGGGCTCCTGGCCGCCGAACTGGTTGCAGGGGAAGCCCAGGATGACAAAGTCGTCCGGGTTCTTCTCCTTGATGCCCTTGTAGAGCTTCTCGAGACCCTCATACTGGGGGGTGAAGCCACACTTGGAGGCCGTGTTGACGATGAGCACGACCTTGCCCTTGTAGTCGCTCAGAGGCGTGTCCTCGCCCTTCTCTGTTGGGTGAGGTTGTACCTGTTAGCAAACTTGTACACTTGGTGGTATTGCAGCTGGCTCTGCATTCGCCACTGATACGCGCGTCTGGTGATGATGGCGATATGAAGGGGCACTAGGGTTTGAATCCGTTGCAAGACTGCGCGCAAAGGACAAGAGAGGCAGGTGGATGTCAACGGGGACGTGGGACAGGCAGGCGACACGCAAATAAGGCAGGCACTTGGTGCAGCTCCAGCACCAGGTCCGGCTTCAGCTTTCAACACGAGGCCGTCGCGGCACCAAACAAGACAAGGCGAGGCGAGGCGGGCTGTGGTCCAGGTCTTGTTATGACGCTGAAATTGTGGACTGGGTTGCATGCAACTCGGGAAGGGAGGTATTTTTTGGGCAGATCAAGCTTACTGTTGGGGACCTTGAAGTCGTAGAAGCTGGTTGCCGACGCCATTGTTGCGAAATTGTGATGCCGGAGACTTGGTGTCGATGGAAAGGGAACGGTGAATCCGTGTCTTGTTGGGAAGGAGGGCAAATGATGATAATGACGATGATGTTGTTTGTGGGCGGGGAGAGCGGCGCCAAGTCTAATATTTGTACGGAACCCACCGGAACCTGCAGCAGAAGCAGAGCAGGGATTGGTCGGCAGTCGCATCGAGGATTTGTAAGGAATCAAAGCACGCAGAGCTGGATTGCAATGGTTGTTGGGATGGGACGGGTCTGGGCTGAGATGGCGATGAGATCGATGGCCGCCAGTGGGAAATGATTTGCAGGGCAGCTTGATTCGGGTTTCATCTACTTTGAGGCAGCGCGGCCGTCGCCATGTACCCAAAATAGTACTCTGTCTCGATGTTGGGTGATGCTGTTCATTCCTCTTGCTCCCTCAGCTCTGGGGTGCACGCCGTTGGGCTGGCCGCGAACGCCGCAGTGCAATTCTGCGGCTTGTGAAAATGGAGACTGGTCGATGGGTGCTGACACTAGATGCTGTCATCTGGCACGGCGGTTCCCACAACAGGTCCAACGTCAGTCAGGTCCCGACGTCAGGTCCACTAGCGCAGCGCCCCGAACGTCGAGCCTCGCAAGTGCCGGGAGCTGGCGCGGTCTCACCCACCCCAGTCCGGTACATGGACATTGACATATCTTGAAACAACTTACTAATAAAACAGTTAGTTCTCAAGTGACTTTAGGGTCAGGGTGAGAGCGCGTCGGCCTTCGCCACTTGCCTCGGTCCAAGGAGTGCGCAGAGCCAGTCTCCAACGGAGGAATGAGCGGGGCGTTTGTCCGGAAATAGCTTATGCCAGGCTTCTAAGTGATAACGTAGCTTATTAGCTGCAGTGGAGTTCCTGACGTCCCGAGCCAGCTCTACTATGTAGTTGCAAGCTTCTGTTCTTGCCGGGCCGCAACAACCACCCGACTCCGAGTCATGTGCGGTACTGATTCTGCAGATTACAAACCTCCTTCGAATGTCAATTGGGAAACTATACCGCACAGGATCACGAACTAGACACGTGCAGTGCAACACTCATCTGTCTTTGCATTGTCCCTCGTATGTTCAATCAGCCCCACCTGAATTGTTTTGGCCCAACCTTCTGATACGTTTCCAGAGTCGTTTCACTTCAACCTCGCGCCGTAGGAGCTGAGGAGGTAGGCAAGGGCCAAGACGGGAAAGGACGGTTCCAAGATTGCTTGGGTATGGAGGGAAGAACGACGGAAAGATCCGAGAGAGAAGGAGGGGTCGAGGAGTCGAGGGGTCGAGAGATCGATAAGACGCCGATAAGAAGAGACTCGAACAATCCCTGCCGTTCCGTGAACTACTTTGACTGCTGCACGCGCCTGTGAACGAAGTACTATGCCAGACAACGCAGGCCCGGGTGGGCGTCTGAAGCCTCGTCAACATTTCGCTTTTGAATGTAGGTATTACCTGCACAGATCTGCTTTTCTGGTAACAACATACACGGCCAATTCAGCCTGCCTGGACGGTTCAATCCGTGTCATCGCTTGATTGCTCTTGGCTCCCTCGTCTCTGGTTGTTGCGCCCAACCTCCCAAACATCCCAGCCCGCCCAGACCACATCGGATTGCTTTATTAGCTGAAGGGAACTGAGCATGGATTCCCCACAGAAGAGAAATATAGTAATTGTAGGTACGTGTCTTCTCTTGCCTGTCTTTCCCAACCCGCGAGATGCTTTCGTTTCCATTCCGCCAAAAATAGGTGGGGGGAGGGGGCCTGTTGCGCAGGGGGGAAAACCGCTGGTGGTCATCTCTGAAAGATATTGGCGTGCACACATCTGTCACACGCGAGTCAAGTGATGTATTTACCATGAATATTCGACACCTGTATTCAACTCACACGCACGCGCACACGCATACACACACGCGCAAGTATTATGTGCTGACATCGGAAGCAAGGCGGTGGTGTGATTGGGTCTACAACCGCTTACTATCTGTCCCGCCACCCCCAATTCGATCCCTCACACCACTCCATCACCCTCCTCGAGGCCAGCTCCATAGCAGCAGGCGCATCAGGCAAGGCGGGCGGGCTGCTGGCACTATGGGCGTACCCGGAGTGTCTGGTGCCCCTGTCGTACCGTCTCCACAAAGAACTGGCCGACAAGCACGACGGCGCCGAGAGATGGGGTTACCGGAGGCTCAAGTGTGGCGCGATAGGCGCCGTCGTCAAGCCGGCTGATCTGGAGGCGAGGAGGGCGGCCAACGCCTCGGCGAAGGCGAAGGCACCCGTGCCGCAGCCAGGGGCCAGTGCTTTGCACACGGCATCGGCAGGGGCCCCTGTGCTCGAGACTGGAGCGGATCCTCCGGATGTGCCACGGCCGACGGCGTCTGTCGAGGCAGACAACATGAAGACAAACGGCACCTCAAGCGGTGACGGAGCAGCCGTGGAGCCAATACCAACTTCGGCGCCGGCAGTGACAGTCCCGGTCAGGGACGACGTCCAGGACCTGGGCGATGCCAAAGCAGAGAGCCAAGACCAGCCCGAGGCGGGCCAGACAGTGCCGGAGGAAGACACCAAGGACTGGGAGAAGCTCGCCAAGCAGGACCAGGCCGCGACTTCCCTCATCGGCGACACAACGCTGCCCTCCGACCTCGACTGGATAGACCCAAACCTCATCCAGACATACGAAGAGAGTAGGTCACTATTGCACACCCAAAATTTCCCAACATTCTGTCTTGTGAGGTGTCTTATGAGGTGTATTATGAGGCAAAGTCTCTGTGATTCTTTTTCCTCATGAGACACCTCCTAAGACATCTCCAAAGACACCTCGTGAAACTGTTGAAGTGCAAAATACTAACCAGGAACTCCTGTAGTGGGCCGCCGCGGCTTCACGGAGACCGCCCAGGTTCACCCTTTCCACTTCACCACCGCCATCGCCGAGCTCGCCCAGGCCGCCGGGGTGGACATCCGAGTCGGCGCCAAGGTCACCAGTATCACCGCTGATACCTCGTCTCCTGGCGTTCTGAACAGGGTCGAGTACGAGGACCGGAGCAATGGCGACGAGGTCAAGACGATCGGCGCCGTGACGGACGTAATTGTGGCTGCGGGCCCATGGACGGGCAAGTTGCTGCCGCGGAGCAAAATTGAGGGGCTCCGGGCGCACAGCGTCGTGTACGAGGCGGACGTGAGTCCGTACGCCGTGTTTACCGATATCCAACTGCCGGGTGACTACGTGCCCGAGCATAGGGCGAGGCTGGGGCAGCGGCGGAAGCATCGTGGCAACGTCGACCCGGAGGTCTACGCGAGGCCGTTTGGGGAGGTGTACGCTTGTGGTAGGTTGCTCGAGCCTCCAACAGCCCCCCCATTTCCTTTCTTTTCTCTTCTTCCTTCGTGCGTCCTAGTATGACTTAGAATGCACTGTGACTGACCTTAAACCAGGTGAACCCGATAAGAACGTCCCTCTCCCCGACACCGCAGACCAGGTCCAGGCCGACACAAATCAGTGCGACGACCTGACGGCGTACCTGGGCACCGTCTCGCCGGTCCTCGCCTCGGCGCCCGTCAAGGCGAAACAGGCCTGCTACCTCCCGCAGCACGTTCGGTTCGGGACGGAGCGCGGCCCTCTCATCGGGCCGACATCGATCCCGGGGGTCTGGATCGCCGCGGGCCACACGTGTTGGGGCATCCAGAACGGCCCCGGGACGGGGTACTTGATTTCACAATGGGTCATGGACGAAGCCGCGCCGGGTGTCGACGTGAGCGTCCTGCATCCAGCCAAATTCAAGGTGTGAGAGGCCGAGCAGGAAGATGGGCGCAGGGCTTTTTGTCAAGTCGAGGGATAGAGAGAGGGGGAGCCCTGGCGATTCGATAAAGGCCAGACAGACTCCTGAGGGCTTTGGGAAACCTGGCACGTGGGCTGACGTGGCGAGCCGGGACTCCTGACACGGTATCACTGGGGCCCAGGTCGCGATCGACTGTGGTGAGCTGCGGAGCACGGCTGAGAACTGCTCACTGGCTACGGCTTACACCGAGGCTGACTCCTTGGGTCCGTCTCTTGGTGGGCCTTCGGGGTCTGTCTCCGCCTCACGGAACATGTAATGGATTCCCCCACCTTGATGTATGTATATATTTGCTTCATTCGTCTCTTTTCCAGCCTGTCCTCGGCTTGTCAGGCGCAACGGAGCCTCATGCAGCCAGCATGGTAGAACAGAGGGGGTCTTAGCGATTGCTGGGCTTTGGCTTCTCCACAACCTAGAACGACAAGGGCTCACGATGGGTATATATGTACGTATGAATTGAATCAATGAGCAAGTGGTTGATACCATGGCGGATGGCGAATCTTCCGGCATTCAGCAATGAATAACTCTTGAAATCGTACACATTTGCGTTAAAAGGCCTGCGCCACCACAGACAGTCGTGCCTTGAAAACAGACACAATCCATTCGCTTTGCTGTGGGAAACATTCAGGCATATCTGCGGATGGCTATGACTCGTCTCTATCTCGAAAACTAAGAACTGGTACTCTATTGGCAAGGGAAGAAGGAAGATGACCAAAAATCTGCGAGGGCACCCTGGACTCCGAAGAATGTGGCAACATATCATCTTTTGGATCGGTCTAGGGCTGTGTGGATTTTCCCATGTCCGTCAACCTGTCGTCACCTACGTCCTGCGGGCGCCTGGGGTCCTTCTCCAACTCATGGCTCGCCACGCGACAGCGGCCCGGGCCCCATTCTACAACGACTTCTCGATCTCCATCACCTCCTTGATGCCGTCCTGGATGGCCTGCACCTTGGCCGCCTCCAGCCTCCGCAGCGGCCTCCGCCCGTAGCCGCCGTACCCGAAGTAGCTCTGGATGGCCTGCTTGGTGCCGGGGACGGCCGCCTTGGTGAGGACCCAGTCGCACTTGCTCAGGACCTTCTGCAGGGCCTCGGCCTCGTCGCGCTTGCCCTGCGCGTACAGGTCCCACACGCGGACGCACACCTTGGGCATGACGTTGGCGCCGCCCGCGATGATGCCGCTGCCCCCGCTGAGGAGCGTCTGCGCCGTGAAGTCGCACACGCCGCCGAAGGCCATGTACCCGCTGCCCTCGGACCAGGGCGTCTTGGCGTCCGTGGCCAGCGCGACGCGCGTGAGCTTGCCCGTGTTGCCGCACGTGAACTTGGTGCCGACGATGTTCCTGTGCTGGGCGAGCTTGATCAGCAGGTCCGAGTCCATGTCGATCCCCGCCACCGCGCCGGGGTAGTTGTACAGGACGATGGGCAGCGGGGACTCGTCGGCGACGGCGGTGAAGTAGCCGTACACGGCGTCCTCGTCCATGAGGCCGCGGAAGTACGACGGGGGCAGCAGCAGGACGTAGTCGCCGCCGGCCTTTTGGGAGAGCTTGCACAGTTCGACGGTGCCCTTGACGGAGCCCTCGGTCGCGCCCACGATGATGGGCGTGTCCTTGAAGCCGGCCTCGTCGAGGGCCTCGCGGGTGGCGGTCGTCACGGCGAGCTTCTCCTCGCGCGTGCAGTGTGCTGCCTCGCCGTTGGAGCCCATTACCACGAGGCCTGCTAGGCCGTCCTTTACGAGCCGGGCTGCGTGCTTCTTGATGATGGGGATGTCGAGCTCTTCGGTCTCTGGGTCGAAGAAGGTCATGGTAGGTGCGTAGATGCCGCAGGGCATTGTCCGCCGAGGGGATGTGTAACCGTTGGATGTAGTCATGGTGTTTGCTGTGTGATGGGTGAGGTCAACGAAGGGGAGTGGGTTCGAAAGAAATGATATGACAACGATAGCTGAGACGTGAGGCGAAAAGGGGTATCGACGATAGTTTGCTTTAGTAGGGGAGTCAATGAGGAAGACGAAGAGACTACCAAGAGACACAAGCCTTGTTATATATATACGCGTGTATGTGGCCAAGGGGAAATTGACTTCGCTCGGCACGTTGTATGTCTTTTCGATGAGCTAATTGTTTGGACGGGCCGGTAGCGGGGGCACCTGGACCCATTGGAGTCAACTTGAACGTCTCACTGGGAGTGGGCGGCCGTGAGGACATTGGCCCGAGGTAGAAGTGAGCCGAATCAGGTTACCACACTGGTGGTGGTCCTGCATTTAGCTCCCGGACAACAGACTGAACACAGAGAGACGGGAGCAGGGATAACGGAAGAGTATCGAAGGAGTCGAGAAGACGAGACCGGCCATTCTTCAGCCTAGAGCGTGGGGTGGTCGCCCAGGGGGGGGGGACCACAGGGTCCCCACAGGTGGAGTGGTATTTACAACCAGTCCTTTACTCGACGACTGAAAATTCGAAGAGCCCAAGGTTCGAACAGACGCTTGAGAAGAGGATGCCTCGGCGACGATTGCTGAATCAAGAGCGCCTTGCGGTCTGGTGTTGAGAATGGCGTTGGATCCGGGATTTGAAGTCAGATCGAAATAGATGTCAAGGCATGGCAATCCGATGACCCGGTGCTGCAGCCGCGAGGGCGCTCGGGTTGCACCACAGATGAAAAACGAGGTCTACCACTGCATGCATGTCAGAAGAGCTGACAACATGCATGTGCCATCGGAGGGGTCCAGCCTGGTCGATCATGAGACATCCAATGGATGGACGTCGAATAAATCGTCCGTGAGCTGTTTTGGGTCCCCAAAGATTTAACGGCAAGATCTGCGGTGACACCTTCTAGAACAGTGCAACGTTGGTTTTGGACTGCCTCAATGCTTGAGGCAGATTTTCACGGCTGGAACTTGCCATGTGCAAAAGGGCTCTTGCGAGGGTTTTTTGAGGTCTTGGTATGATCCGGCAGTCTTGCATCAAAGTCGTCAGTGGGGAAATGCCGTGGGTAAGAGGGGTATTGAGCAGAGGACCCACGACCTGGCGGCAATAAGGCGGGGGAAAGTTACTGTTCCATACGCAGCAGTACGCAGTACATACTTGCATGGTACTGTGTACAGTCGACAGGGAACGACGAGAGCAAGTGGAAGGCGGTGTAACATGAGGTGGGGTGAGGTCAAACACGTAACGAGTAGTCGTAATTTGCACATGCATTTTCATGTCTGCTCGAAGTAGAGTTAGAGATGATGATCATGGTTTATGAACAACCTCAAAGGAGACGGGCCAACTCGAGATGAACGACGACCAGCACAGCACGTACAAGCAACACAACCTCGAGGCAATCGCACAGACAAGCACTCTACTGCGGGCGTCATCTCTCCGGCGTATGCTTGGATGAGCAGCTGCCCGTCGGAATAAGGCTTGCGGCTGTTCGCCCACGAGCATTGAACATGCAAACCCTCTCTCGGGGGGGGGGGGGGGGGTTTGTTAAAGAGGCATCGGTCGAGTGGACGGAAGATTGGCGGGACGGGTTTCTCCACCAATCAACGATGAGCAGAAACAAATGCCAGGTCGCCGAGCAGCCTGCAGGTTATTAGTTACACTCTGGTCTGGCAGCGGGACGGACGAAAAGGCTATGCTGGACATGTTTGGATTTAGCCGGTGGGTGCATGGCGTGAGGCTTGGCCGCATGCTGGGTCTGGTGTCTGGTGTCTGGTGTCTTGCATTGTTATTTCTGTGGTTACTCACATGTAGGTAGTTAGGTAGGTAGGTGTGTAGGTACTCTCTTGCCAGGAGCAATTGCGGGTAGACAGTTGAAGGTTTTGGCATGGGCGATGTTCAAGTCTACTGTGTAAGAAGGAACACATCTTGGGAACACGGGCGAAATATCCGCTGCGAACGTCTTCTGTCCCTGTCCCTGTCGCAGCCCCTTGTCAGCCGGGTCCCTACCTGCTGTTCGCTCTTTTCGCGGGGCAAGAACGTGGGGGCCCCGCACTCCGGTGATCAGCATCATGACATCGACTGCCGGACGCCGACTTTTTTTCGATGATCAATCCTCTCTCTCTGCAACAGACTTGAGTTGCTGTCTTGATCCGAAAGACCAATGTGTATCGCATTCCATCTGTCTGGCCACCAACTGCGATAGTCAGCATTCTCTTTCCACAGATCTCGGCAGAACGCCGGGGAGTCTGGTGTCAACAGAAGACATCGACCAGCACGAGAGAGAGCATCAGCAGCTTGCCAGGGATTTCAACACAGGTCCACGCCAACATCATGCTACCTTTTCCTGGTGGATCTGACCCAGGAACATGGGCCGGTCTTCGGCATCATTTCTTCCTGGGTCAATATGGGGATTCTGGTCGGAAACGGTACTTTGGACATGTTGACCAGAGACACTGCAGAAGCACTCCTCGTTCTTGATCTGGAGAGGTGACTGAGACAAGCTGCTACCGAAGGTGCAGGGCGCACATCGGTCATTGCACATTACGACTTGACCCAAGCTGTATCATCTGCGTGCTCACAACACCTATCTAGTTTTGAAGTCCAAGGTGTGGAAGACGAGGGAGAAAGTTGGCGTACTGTCTACAAGTACAGTACTTACTATTACAGTACTCGGAATGCGCTGGCTCCAGAGCATCAATCCCTGCTCCACTCTCTCCTAGCATTGGCGAATAACCCGAGTTCAAGGGGGGGGGACCCTCCACCCCTCCCCTCATCCAGGTCAATTTCTCCGAGGCCAGCCGTGCGCGTGCAGTCTCGCAGTTGGGAAGCTACAAGAGTGAGTGAGTAGTCGGCCGTCTGCAGCGAATCCCTTCATCTTCGTAGGACACCTCTAGATCCGTCTCTCTCTCTCTTCCTCGCCGTTTCTCTATCTCTGCCCTGTGTCTGCTGTGGCCTGCTTCCCGAGTTCTCAGACTATCTTACCAGCAGTCAACCATACTCGAACGTGGAGGAAATATGGAGCCTCTCAACGTGTTGATGGTGAGTTTCACATCCGAAAGACCTCTCTCGCCTAGGCCCGTCTCTGACCCATTAACAGGTAGGCACCGGCGAGTACACCACCGGCTTCGTAGGCGGTGGTGCCTCCGGGTCAGATAAGAAGGTGGGCGTCGTTGGCCTGTCGCTATTCGACCTGCGACGGCGAGGCAAGGTCGCCAAGTTGGGCATGGTTGGCGTCAACGGCAAAAAGTTCCCGGCCATCCGTGAGTGTCCTCACCAGCCGTGCCATTTGACTTTGATGAGGAATGAGAGTAGCTGAAATACAAGCATGTAGGCGAGCATCTCCACAAGAACATTACGCAAGCCTACAACAACTTGGACACCTCTTTCGATTCCTACCCGGACAACAACTCCGTCGACCCCGAATCCTACAAGAAGGCCATCGACGCCCTCAACAAGGGCGACGCCATCACCATCTTCACGCCGGATCCCACGCACTTTCCCATTGCCCTGTACGCCATTGAGCGTGGGATCCACGTCCTCATCACCAAGCCGGCCGTGAAACTCCTGTCGGACCACCTCAAACTGATCGAGGAGGCCGAGAAGCACGGCGTGTACGTCTTCATCGAGCACCACAAGCGCTTCGACCCGGCCTACTCCGACGCCCGCTTCCGCGCCCAGAAGCTGGGTGACTTCAACTACTTCTACAGCTACATGAGCCAGCCCAAGTCACAGCTCGAGACCTTCAAATCCTGGGCCGGTGTGGACTCCGACATCAGCTACTACCTCAACTCGCACCACATCGACATCTGCGAATCCATGGTCACCCAGCTGGGCTACGTCCCCGTCAAGGTCTCGGCGTCTGCCTCCAAGGGAGTGGCGACTAGTCTTGGATGCAACGAGAAGACCGAGGACACCATCTCTCTGCTCGTGCACTGGGAGAAGCCATCCGAGCCCGGCAAGCGCGCGACGGGTATCTACACGGCGTCGTGGACCGCGCCGCAAAAGGCCGGCGTGCACTCCAACCAGTACTTCCACTACCTGGCTGCCAACGGCGAGATCCGCATCGACCAGGCAAAGCGAGGCTATGACGTCGCAGACGACGCTGCGGGTCAGCTGATGTGGTATAACCCCTTCTACATGCGCTATGCGCCTGATGAGGACGGCAACTTCAACGGGCAGACGGGATATGGGTGAGTCGAGTTCCAGGATAAGCTGTCAGTCTTACCAAACACATAATGCTGACCCTTTCTCTAGGTATATTTCACTAGAGAAGTTCGTGGATGGATGCCGTGCAGTGAACTCCAAGTCCTTGACGACCAAGGACCTGGACGCCAAGGGACTGCCAACGCTCAGGAATACCATCGCCACGACGGCAATCTTGGAGGCAGGGAGGAGAAGCATTGACGAGGACCGTGAGGTGAAGATCGAGGTCAAGGATGGCCAGTGGAAGCTGGTATAGGCATCGGGCATGGCGGACATACCTAGGTAGTGTGTCGTTGAAAAGCAACTTTGATTTCCATTGTACAAATTCATCAGGTATTCAAGCAGGTGTGCAGTATGTGTGGATTCCAGTGTTGTGTGTATCTGTTGCCTGAGGAAGGGAAAGGCTAGAAAGCCATCAAAGTGTAGCTGTCGAAGGCTGGCCAGCTAAATATCTGGGTCAGTGTGAATGTTCACCCTAACTCTTGATTTCCACCAAATCTGGATGCACGATCATTCCCCTCTTTAGTCAAGATTGTCCTCAATCTTCCTGATAATCGAACTCAAGGTCCTTTGCCAAAGCTATCATAAGGGCCTTTACCTCCGCATCCAAGTTCCGATTCTCCTTCTCTTTGATCGTCTCCTTGTTGCCTGATGCGGTTGTCTCGTTCTCGGAGATCGGCGTCGCTTTTGGTGCTTGCGTTGGTGGCTTGGAAGGGCCGGTTGCCTGGGGCTTTGGTTTCCCAGTGCAAGAGTCAGAGAAGACGTGTCTCATAAGCTTATTTCTTGACCCGAAAGCCCGCTGGCACTTCTCGCACGTTGTACGAGACGGAGTGGTCGACGGAGGAGCGTCGACGTGGCTAGGTTGGAGCTTTGCGACCCGGGCTCGAAGGGAGGCGGTCTCGGCGCGGAGAGAAGCGACCTCGTCCTCGAGACGCTGGATACGTTCCCGGTCGTCGGGGGACATCATCGTGGTGGTGGTGGTGGTGGTGACTGGCAGACGGGCGCAACGAAGAGAAGTCTCTGCCGTTTTGCTTGCCCGTTTCAGGGGCCTGAAAACTGGTGGCTTGCTCAAGATGGGAGCATTTGGTGCCGTCGGAATCTGGTGCGCGGCTTGGTTTTCAGCTGGTGAGGAATCGTATGTCGTTCAGACCAAATATCGCGATTTTTGTGGATTTCAGTCTTCGTGTGTATTTGATGCCTGTCCCTTGCAAAGGAAAGGAAGCGCGCTATGAACTGGTAGCTGGCTATTTATGTGGGCGGTCTACGAAGTGAATGTGTGAATAGCCACAACCCTTGTTTTCCACCCAAATCTAGATGCACATATGTACCTGGCATTCTGAGGTAGCTTGACACTGGCATTGCTCTGTGGAATTTCGAGACTCCCAATCACTATGTCACCGTCAATCGGTATGTTTCAAAATCCCTCGAATACCTGCCCAGCACTCCAGGGGGTGGGGGGGGGTGGCAGCGTCACTGATATCTCGCCCTTTGGTATGGTCAATCCAAATTTGATCCAGGACTCAAGCTCCTCCTGGATGACTCCTTCCTCCACCAGAGCCAGGCTGTCCTCCTGCACAACCAGACTGTCCGGGCCACCGCCCTCCCGGCTGTATATAGACCCCGGAGGGTACATCTTTGCCCCGCCCCGGGACTGGGCTTGCTATGCTCTTTCGGATGTAGAAATCTTTGTCCGTATCATCAACTTTCCCTTCAATGGTGGTATAGAAAAATGGCCGACACTGACAAATCTCGGTGCCTGACCCGCTAACTTCAGACCGTAGTGCACTGCCAGGCATGCCAGGAACAGCTTCGACTCGACCGCAGCAAAATGTCGGCCGGGGCAGGAAAGCCGTCCAAGCACTGAGCCCAAAGGTAAGGCAGCTCTCGTTGGCTGACATCATGAGATGCGCCTTTGAGCTATCGACAGGAGTTTCCGTGTACAAAATATTGTCTGCGCACCGGCTAATCTGGAAACTGAGGCAGTATCTTGACTGGTATCCCATATTCCCCCCAATGATCATCATCTCCGATCCTGCCGTCGCGACGCAGCTCACCAATGCCGGGAACCTGCCTCGCCATTCCATTGTTCAAGATGTCATGGGTGAGCTGGTTGGCACGCATAGCATCTCTTGGAGCAGTGGGCCCGAGAGGCAGCATCTTCGCTCAACGCTGACGCCCGGTCTGTCAACTACGTTTCCTCTGGGCAGGGTTCCTCGAATGCTCGAGCATATGTTGGTTCCTGAGGACATCATGGTTACCCTCAGTGGCGTCTCCTAATGAGACGGTCCCAATACTGGGGAAACTGAGATCAATGACGATTGACGTAATCGGGGACTTGATGCTGGATGTCCAACTTGCCGCTCAGAGCAACCTTGAAAGAGAAACTCGACCCAATTGTGAAGGAGTTTCGAGCGGCTATGAAGTACACCTGGAAGGCTTTGAACCCTTTAGAGAGGTATTTCAACCTATCAGGTTTACGACGGCATTCACGCAACTTGGACAACCTGTTAGCTCACGCAATTGTTCGACGGTATGAGAGTAAAGCTTTCGAGGCGCTGGAGGTCAGGGCTGGCGTCGACTTATTCTTACTCAAGTACTCTGAGCAGAAAGGAGGACATACGAGTGGCGTTTTGGAACCTACCTTCTTGGAACAATGCGTACATAAGTAAGTCGTCCTATTCCATGTGTCTTCCACAGCTTCTGACAGAGTTCTACCTAGTAACAAGGGAATACTGGTGGCAAGGCATGACTCTGCTGCCGGTACCATTGCTGTGAGTCACTCATCCTGTCATTGCAGACTAACTGAACCTGACCTGTGTGTCACAGTACCATAGCGCGCATACACCAATCTACCAAGACTACTAATGTACCGTTTTTAAGGCAAAGGAACTAGCTTTTCTAGTGTAAATATGTTATAGAGTAACTAGAATAGTTTTTATAGTAAAGGTATAATCTCTTTGGCTAAAATAGTTAAATTTAATGTAATAATACTATAGCTATATTAGATTTATAGATTATAATTGTTTTAGTTAGACTTAGATAGTTTTAAAAATTAGAGTAAAAATGATTAGTTAGTATCTTTGCCGTTTAGCTAATAGTTATGCTAGCTAGCTAATATTTCTGCTAGCTAGCTATAAACTCTAGCAGATAGAGTATATTTTAACAAGTTAAGTTAAGTATTATATTTTAAATTAAAACTTATCTTAAAGTATTTTTATAAGAATAATAATTATAATAAAAAAATGATTATTATAATAATATAAATATATGCTAAGGTAAAAGAAATA